>JANHZU010003580.1:3401-16816 GCA_032468055.1 Acrochordus granulatus
ATATGTGGTTATAAGGATATGGACCAACCCTTTTTCTCATTAAGACCATGTCTGGTCTAAAAATTTGCAGTAAATAGTCCTTCATGTAGGGTATTCAAAATCAAAATAGAAAGGTCTTGTAATAGAAAGTATGAAGAATGAGTCCTTGGAGATTGTTCCTCTCCTGCTTTAATACTAACAACAGCCATCATGCAATGAAAGTAGTTGGTGGGAGATCCAGGACAGACAAAAGACACTACAACTTTAAACAGTGCAAAGTTAAAATCATCAGCAAGCTATAGATAATATAGAAAATTTAACCACAGAATTAAATAGCTTTAAAAATGGTTTCATAAAAGATAAGGCTATCAATGGCTACACAGAATAATAGTTTGTAGGATGCCTTGTGTCTGAGGGTTTCCCAGAATCATGTGTTAGCCATTGTAGGGACAGAATGCTGGATCTTTGGCCTGATTCAGCACAGGTACTCAGAAAAAACTACTCCAGAATATCAGGAAGATGTAACCATAATTGGGTAAAGAATGCATAATGGCTGAGCTGGAAATACATCAGCATTGCTGACATTTTGAGGACACATAACTCTAAAGTTACTTTCAAAACTGGAAATGAATGAAAGTGCCCTAGATGTTCAATATATCTCTTGGCAAGAAAGATAAAGATTCTGGCATCTCTTTTAAATACTTTTGTGCACAGACTTTTGTGCATGTTATTTTCCTATGTAGCTTTTCCATTCAAGGAAAGGAATTCAGTTTTTTTTTTAGATGGTGTAAATTTCAATCCAGAACAAATTTACAAGGGAGAAATACAGAGTAACATTTTGGCACGAATGCAATTGTACTTCATAATATGATAATCCCTTAATTGCTGTCATTGTTAATGTATGTATTAGTAATTAATATAATAGAGTTATTCTGGAATTGTATCCAAATCCAATTGCTTTGGGAATAGGACATTTGGGAAACTTGCATAATCTTAACATATAAAGAATCTAGTAATCCATTTTGCTGCATCCGTGCCTGAGAAATCTCAATATTTGACAATTTTGCTTTTCCATACCATTTCATTTTTTTATAAAGACATTTTCCCCAACATGTTGTTCTTAAAATACAAATTTATACCATCCTGTCTTTCTCCACATTTCTAGTAACTTCATTTTGATATAGGTATCACTTGAACTTTTCTGCAAGCATGCCTAGTCTCCCTGTGCCCTGGGGAAGGAAATCAAATAAAGATTTTATAATTTGAACTGATGCTTTGTAGGGCATAGGATTCTGCCACTTGAATCACTCTCCCCAACAGGTGGCTTCCTTCCTGATGGCATAAAAAATTGTTAATTTTTCTTCTACAGGGAATGTTTATCTTCATCTCTAGTTGCAGAAGAACCCAAGGCTAGTTCTAGAGAACTTTGAAGTGGCTCTTTTACAATGACTTAAATGATTAGAATAATGAGAGGAAACCAGCTTCAGACAAGGAATTGGACATCTGCTGCTCAATTAGACCTAATTTAGATTGTTTAGAAATGATTTGTGTCAGAGACATGCAGTGTAACTCAGTTACTTTGCTGTCTCTTAACTTTTGATTTTTAGCTCAAGGGACCCACCACATGTATCTGAGGCCCCCGCATTATAAATATGATTAGTCGAGCTTGAATAAGGTTATGAAAAAATAAGCACATTGCAATCCTTTTAAAAGCTACTAAAATTTAGACAAATCTTTCCTGATCTGTTCACCAGATGTATTGAAATTTAGCTCCCCAAACCCTAGCTGCATGGAGAATTATGAAAATTGAGGTCCAAATTATATGGAAGAAGCAAGTAGAAAAAACTGAGGAAAAAAAAAAGCGTAAGCCCAGCAGAAGTATCCTGGAAGGTCAAAAAAGGAAAGATGGCATTGACAATGTGATTAAAGCCATGCTCACCTTGGCAGCACTTATATTAAAATTGGAATGATGAAGAAATTAGCATGATCCCATCACGCAAATTCATAAAGAGTTCCATAAAAAAAGAAAATACCCATGTGATCAAAGCCCACATCTTTTTTAATATGCAGTATCTGTATAATGAACATAAAAGAAAGCTAGGACTTGGTTGTGGTTGCCATTCTATGGACAACTCTATTCTCTTGAATTTTTGATCAAATTCAGATTGGCAGGCAATTTCATTTACAAAAGTTGGACACTGCAATACTGTATGTGTCTTCCTTTTTAATGTCACTGAAAAATATTTCTGTAAATCAGCTTCAGATTTTCCTTTTCTGAACAGAACCTGAACTGGGTGGTGGCATTCCAACAGATTTTCTTGGATGAAGCTGAGTATTTAGATTCTTTTGGATCTGGATACAAACATGGCTTTTGGAATGGGATTAGCCCTAATCACCATAGCAGATGACCAGTACTGGAGTCTGGATTGATCTTTATTTTCCACTGATCCTGAACCAATTTTAGATGCCAGGTTTCATGGAGATAGTGATAACTAGGACAGTGAAGGAAATCTGGGTTTCAAAATTCAATTTCTGTGAGTGTAAGGTAGTTTAGTTTGAAGAAAAACATATTAAGACATATCAAGATGATTGCTGCCAAGAAACAGCTGAAGCTTTGTGATGCACAGAAGATGGAACAGACTTATTTTCTGCTCTTCAGTCTACCTTGGTTGCCATAAAACTAATTAGTAGAAATTGCAGAGAAGCAGCTTTCAGCTTAATATCAGAGGAAACTTAATCAGAAAAGACTCCCTTAGGAGGTGAAAAGTGCTTCCTAACAGAAATTTAAGCAGAAGTCTCACAATTACCTGTCTGGAATGCTTTAGTTGTACCCACACTGCAAATCCTGCATTGGAATGGCCTAGATACTCCATTTGCATTTCCAAGTAAATAAATGCAATATATAAATATTTCTTTTCAAGAGAAGAGTGATGTCTTATATAGTATGCATTGATCCTCTGAAGTAAAATTTGAATTTAGTAACTGTCTAGGAGTCAGTTTTGTACATATGTATGTAGTTCATTAAAAATGTCTGTTTAGACTGCTTTGGTTGCCATTTTATTTTAAGGTAGAATTTAACATTCACTACGAAACTTAGATCAATGCAATCCCTCATATTCTAATGCTCTCTTGATAAATCCCTATTTTGGACTTTTAATCATGGGTTCTGTTAAAGCTTAAAACAGCTTTGTTATTACTTCTTTTGTGATTTAGAGCCAAGCAAAATGATCGATCATAAACATTCTCATTTGGAATATTTATGATGCATCAGTATGATACTGCTTTCAAGTTATTCATGTTTCTCTATATCTCCTAAGAAAGAAAACATCTTGCAAGTACACTTTAAATGATAAGCATTCTTATTTTTCTACCAATAAAATCATTTATTAGAACTACAATCAATATTAATTTTACTTTGCAGGATTAAAAATATGAGAACACCCCTGAAGTAGATCTATTTTCATACAGTATAACTTTTTAACTACCACTTGCTCCATTTATTTTTTGTTTTCTTGATTTTCCTACCTACTTTATCTCCTCCCTTTAATTAAATATGAGTAAACATTTTATAAATCTTACCAAATATTGAATTCAATTATTTCCTATACTGACAGTCATAAACAAATGTGCATGCTTTGTTTAAATATAATATTGAAAATTTAGCATCAATCCACTGAAAAAATAATGAAACCTTCAATAATGTATTTTTATGTATAGATAGCCATTGTTGAGTAAATATACACACACACACATGTGGTGTAAAGTATTTGTTTTGGGTTTTGTTTTGTTTTTTTACATGCTACAAGGAATGAAAAGTTTAACGTGCTCTTGGAAAATCAAGAGGGTACTTGACTGGCCATAAATTTTGGAAGCATGATAATGTAAAAATCTAGAAAACATGACGTTCTAAATCAAAGTAACCATCTGTGTGTAAATACTGATAAGACATATTAGGGCTTTTAGAAAGAATGCTTTGGACTTTCATCGATCCTGGTACCTCTACTATTTGTTAAAACAGCCTGTCCTTTTTAGATTTCTATACAAGCCTTAAAAATTCAGCTGCCTTAATCAATCAACCCTTATGACACTTAAAGCAGCCACAATTTTTTTAAGCTTTCTGTATACACAAAGCAATTCCTCCATATCATTTTTGAAGTGTTGAGTCCTAGAATGGATTTCAAGATTAAAATAATCAAGACCCGCTCTTTTAAAGTTTTACTGTGATTCTAAAAGCACATGATACTCATTCAATGTATCAGTGGTCTATTCTTGAATAGGAATACAGACTAATACAAAAATGCAGAATAAAAAAAAATATTTTTTTTACTTTTGCATTCCTTAGGACCCTCAATTTGCTTATTAAATGATATGATTAAACTAAAATTAATTAAATTATAATGTTAAACAGTTCTGGGAGATCACATATCTACACTGGGAACTCAAGAAAACTACCTGGAAAACAACAGCAGCAAGCCTCTTCCATATTCATGTCATGAAAACTACATTGACATGTTCATGAAGTCACAAGGAGTCAAGCTTGATTTTAGAGAAAAGCGAAGTCATATAGCAAGCCCACAATTTAGCTTATTACTGTTTTTAAAAAAACAGCAAAGCTTGAACTTTCTGGATTATGTATCGCTGAATATTTGGCATGAACTCCACTCATTTTATGTCATCATTCAACCTTCTCTAGCCTTCTCCCCCACCTTGGAAAAGTTGACTTCATTATTTAACTTATTTGTAAGTAAATACTTGTGGTGATGGTAGAGATAATGCTTCTGATGGTGATACATGGTAGTTGTTAAAGATGTGAGAGAGTATGTCCATTTGTATGCAAATGGTGTCATGTTGTTTGTAGAGAACCCAAATGCAACAAATGTTACAAATGTATATTATGAATGGGTGCAGATCTTAACATTTATGAGTCAGAAACCAAAGATGCAATAGGATGAGGTTAGGATTTCTAATTCTATTTCTAGATCTCTCAATTGAGCAGTGTCTGATTTGATTTTGGTTGTTTCATCAGTTTTGGCCACTCCTGTGAAAGAATAACTGGCCACAGTTGTGTGTATATTGATAACATCAACTCTATATTACTATCCCTAAGTTTAACCTCGAACATGCAGCTAGTACAATAGCTAGGTTATTAAATAGACTATCATAAATGTATTACAATTACATCAATACTGGCCACGCTCCCTTGGCTGAAAGTTTGCTACTGAGCAAAAGTCCAGTTATTTATAAAGAAATGCAAAGTTATGTAATGTTAAGATTCTAATATCTAACAGAAGATCTCCCATATATACTTACTTGCTAGCTAAATTTTAATGAGAATGCCTTCTTCTAGTTATCACACTTGCCAGATACCTGATATGTGGGAACTCTAGAGAGGACTTATTAGTACAAGCAGCTACGTAAGATTCCCTCTCTCTTCAGCTACAACTGGTGCCAAATCTCTGAAGGTTTTGGTCGAGCTTAAGCTGAACCTACTCACAAAAGCTGTTTCATTATACTATATTGTGGGCTTTGATTTTGCTATCCTCTGTTCTAAGGCTTGTAATTGGACATGTTTTTTTAATTAATTGTTTCAAATGTTTTTTAAATTTTAAGAAGACTACTCCAAATACATAACTAGAATTAAATTATGTAACTGGGAGAAGAATACTAAAAAAATGGAATATGAGAATTAGGAGGTAGGAAAATTAGCAGATGATTATTTAGTTAACTTAGCATGCCTCAGCATTCATACAAAGTTTGTAAAATATTACTTAACAGGACTGTCTACACAATATTCCAGCAAGAAGGAATTCAAGTGAAGTGGCTTTAGCCTGACCTTTCCTGACAGACTCCTCATAATCTAATATTTGCTTAATCATTCACATGTCATGCTTCATAGATATTGATCGGCAGCTAACCTGGGATACCACAATTTTCCCTCCCAAGTCATAAAATACAGTATTCTTATGACAAGCATTCTTATGACAATACAGTATTCTTATGACAAGGATTTTTCTCACTATATATTTTCCTGAGAAAGATTTACAAAGGTAGGATCAACGTTTGTGCAGCAGCATCTTGAACAACTCTCTCTCGTGATCTGCCTGTCTGAGAATCAGAGGAAGATGTTCCAGTCTTTTCTGACTGATTTTCACCTGTGCAATGCCATTATATATCAGGATCAGAATTGGGGATGTGAATTACTTTCTGGAACACTACCTATTGGTTTTTTTCTTTTCTCTTCACTGGCCTCTCAACAGAATATTTTCTTTGAGATTTTCTATATTGGATTCATCAATATTCTCACTTCTGCTGTGCAAGTTAGGCCTCTTTTGTCACAGCAATAAAAGTAGCAAAAGAAGTGATGTAAGATAAATACAAGCCTTTCTTGCTTTTCAGCTGCAGTTTTAAGGCAGCAGTCCCCAAAACGTATGTTCTAAATTAGCATTTATTCTCTGATTCCACTAATAGTTCTCACTAACTGAAAGGAAGGATAGCTTGGCAGGGTATCACAGAAAAGGGTTTTTTACTGTAAACTAAAATAATAAATCTAAAGTACTTTATTTAATAGACTGAAGAAGGAGTTGCTCTTTGTACTTCTGAACAAGGGTGCATCAGTCCAAATCTTGCATTTATTCCTCTTATTCAGCTTTGCAATTCTTGGGAGCAGCCTTCTTTAAAGCTCTCCTAATTTCTGGATTATAACTTTTGAAGATAATAATTATAAAGCATTTTTTAAAAAACTGTCTGGACAATATTTTGTTGTCAAGGTGGCATATAAAATTTAAAAATAATATAAAAAGAAAAAAAGGAAGGGGATTAAAGGATAAAGTTAAAAAGTGACACAAAAAGAAATACTGTATGTAAAAATGTCCTCTGACTTTTTCTAGTAGAGAAATAATATTGTAAAAAATACAACAACTTTCTCTAAGTTTAAATGAATATCAATATATAACAACCTTTAAAATATTAGTAATCAACATTTAAAACTCAATATTCATATATGCTTAATTTAACAAATAATATAACCTATTAACTATTTAAAAATATGCATATACAATCCACCATATTTCTCAAATCAAATCTAGTCCTCAAAACACACGTCAAAACTTCATTTTTCTTTTTTTACTGTAGGAAATGTTAACAGTGGTCTCCAAGCCACAGGGACTCTGGGTTGCCTACATAATAAAATAATTCAAATACATTAAAGAACATTAAAATAAATAAAAAGCATTGAGTAGGGGAATTGACCAAAGTAAATGGTGGACTACTTCTCCTTATAGGTTGTTTACAGGAGTTTATCTCTGTACCTTCACTGAAATGTTATATAGCCTCCCGATCCAATACTTGACTTAAATAAAGTAGCTTTATTTATTGTGATAAGCTTTCTTAATCCACAAGTATTGTTTGCTAAATGAGAAGTTAATAGCAAATTCGAGATCTAGGCTCACAATATCAAAGGAACTTTGGAAGTATGTAGAGAAGAAAACTAGATACAAATAAAAGTTGGTAAGAGTAACTAAACCAAAACAATTTGTTTTTCTATCTCTATCACAATGTCTTGGTCCCCTTTGGACTTGTTGTGCCCTTTTAGCTTTCTGGTAATAAAATACTGATTTGAGCTTTACCTTGTAGACAGTAATGTGATTATCCCCATCCCTAAGAGACAAGTAATAGCTATTATTTCCTTCTAACAGATGGGATCTCACGCCCATGAAAAACAAGCAGCTCATTGGGAGTCCTGTAGGCAATAGACTATGGGCAATTTGCAGAATATGGACTTTTAGCACTCAGCGTAGGAGCTCTATTGACTTCTAAGAATTTTCTTCATAAACAGAAAAGAGACAGCACATTTATATACGTAAGAGCTTTGAAAGCAAAGATGGACATTTTTTTTTAAAGTGGCAGGTTGGGTGGGCTTTGCAACTATCAAGGACTAAATATTAAGAAGTTTATACCACTTCTAATCTAAAAAACACCTTTTCCATACTTTTCCATACTTTCTCATACTGTATTTACTGAAAAGAAGATCTATGTTTTCCCTTAAGTTTAGCTTTAAAATAAGTTATTTTAGATTCACTGAAAATAGAGTTTTGGAGGTAGGTGCCTCCTCACCACCTCCCCATCCCAATCTTTCTTAAATAGATGAATTTACTTTAATTCACAATCATCTTTCTTGAGGCTAAATATAACTTTGACTGAAAATGGTGGACTCCTTCAATCTGGGATGGTTCTACTTTTCCACTGAATGCATCGCTTTGGGAGGAACGCCCATGGAGTGGTTCTTGAAACATCCTTCTAGCAAGTCAGATCAGATGAATCAATCCTGGAAATCAATGGGTTGAGAGATTTTTCAGCCAAGTTACCCTCACATCCAGAGTAATATAATCACTGTCAAAATTATCACTTAAATTAGGCAGTTATAAATGGAAATGAGTGAGATAGAAACATATCAGCATACTTGTTACATAAGCTATCACCTAGAGTACAAATATGAATCAGTTAACAAATCAGTGCTGGTCCACTGAGCAATGTCATTTCTGAGTAGATTCTATCCCAATGAATAATTGAGGGCCTGTTTATACACAATCAGGCTTTTGCTCACATTTATGCTGAGGATGTAAGTCTTTTCTGCACTAAGATGCTTATCTTAGCTCCACTGCACTGAACAAATTTTTTAATGAAGTCAAATATATTGCTAAATGGGATCCAGTTTTCACATTCACACATGAGGGAAGGGCTCTTTCCATCCATAGAAAGCATTAGATGTAGCAGAGGAACATCATTTTAAAAACATGAATAGTAATCTTTATCAAATTCCCTTTTTCTGGCAATTGTTTTTCCTTTATGAAAATCCATTCTGGAACATAAAAGCAGCTACAAGAGGAGGAGTTTGGCCAAAGTTGGCTTTCTCAAAAGTTACTTTGTACAGCTGCTTGCTTCTGGAACTGGAGTAGATCTAAATAACTTAACCCTGCTCCATGGTGGTCTAACAATTACATGCTTGTTGTCTGTCTCTAAATGTGCCTGCTAACTCAGCTCCTTTCACTAAAAGGTGAATACAATACCAAATATCAACATCCTATGAAAAGGAAACCACAAATAGTTTGGTAAACAGTTGACAAGTTTGTGTTTCTTGGTCTCAGAATCTGACATCTGAGTACCAATTTCAAAAGAAACAATGTTTTATCAATGATAGCATCGAAGCCATTTTTTTCTGTACCTGCTCCCTTGAAATAGATGCTATATTTAAGAAGGGAAAAGATGCATTTGTTTAACCATCTTGAATACCAGAGGTCCCTGGTTAGATGGATGGCTGTCAGCCACACTAGATAGACCAGACCAGAAACCACCTCCAGAGAAAGGCCAGAGGTATACTTTATTAAAGACATACGACAATGAGACCTTGCAATTCTGATTGTGCTATTCCCAACTCTGTCCCTCTTCTTTATTCATTTATTCATTCAACAAATTTATATGCTATCCATCTCATGATCAGCAACTTATAAGGCAGCTTATTATTATTATTATTATTCCAAAGACGGCGTTTGCCTGAGCCATTTTCAAATATTATCTTGTTTTCATTATTCAAAGAAATACACTTGACCACTCAACCTGTTAAAAAGATTTTACTTGCCTGAGATTTTGGGTCCATGCTTGAATCCATCATCAGAGGCTTACAATGCATTAAGTAGAATATCAGTGTATAGGAGCACAAACAAGAGTTAAAAGCATGAGCTGTCAGAACTTTGAATAAGCTGTCAAGTCAGTTACCTCACTATGACTGGGTGCCCCACATTTCCCTGTTCCACCTATAAGACATTGCCAATGCTGTCTCTTAAAACCTAGCCCTGTATTTTTTAGTCAGATTTTTACTGTAAGAAACAAGGGGAAAGAAGGGGCATAACACTGTTACTACTCCCTCTTTTTTATTGTTTTGCAATGCGGCTGTACAATGCTTGGTAAGATCAATGCATCCATTAACAGAAGATGAATTGGTCTCCCATACCTAAAGTATCTCCCATGCTGTCTTATTTGCTTGATCAAGAATAGTTGTTGCTGCAAAATTGAAAGAATGGTTCAACTCCTGACAGTGTGTGGTAACAAGGGATCTTACATCATGCCGATGAACAGCTGTCTCATGCTTTTGTAGCCTTAGGGCAAGTCTATGCCCTGTCTGGCTGGTATAATTATTGGAGCAGTCAGTGGACAGGATCCGGTAAATGATTCCTGTCTGCTCATAAGTGGCCAGGCAATCTTGAAATCTCATGATTTGATTGCACAAAGTCACCTGGGAGGTGGCCACTCCAATACCAAACTCCCAATGGAGTTGTTCCATCACTTCTGAGACATGGCAATGTATAGGAAAGGGAACCAGGACATGGGCTTAGATTGATTATCCTCACCCGATGATCTATCACTTTTTTTACATAGGCATCTGCTGACAAACACATGGGGATACATGTTATACTGAAATTGGTCCTTTAGATATCATGCCTCCACAATCCTGGCTATCTGTGTACTACAGTGTTTGCATAGCCTCCCATACAGCATTCTCACACAACTCTTTTTTGTGCTATTGGATGGTTGCTATTGAAGTAGAGAATCTTCCCTGTATGGAAGGCTTTGTGAAACACCGTAGTTTGCAAAGTTCCATCTGTCTGCCTGTGGACAAGTACATCCAAAAAGGGGAGTTTATTATCCACCTCTTCCTCAATGGTAAATTGCATATTTGGGAATACTTCATTCAACATCCTATGAAGTCTTTGCATATCTACTTTTCTTATAATTACAAATGTATCATCCACATTATCAGTGCCAAAATGTGTGTTGATATGTCTTGAATACACGTGTTTCAAGTCTCTGCAGGATCAATTCAGCTATAAGGCCTAAAATGGGTAAGCTCATAGAGGTTCCCTTTTTTTTGCTTGTACAACATTTCTCTGAAAGTAAAAAAAATGTCCATTGACAAAACTGGAAAAGCTCAATCACATGCATCTTGCTGAGGAGACCAATGGTCTCATCATACAGATCTTCCAAACTAGCCCTTAAGGTTTCTCTTGCAAGCTCAGGCGGAATCGATGTAAACAAAGAAGTTACATCAAATGACACCATTATCTCATCTGGTAATATTCTCTTCTCTCGTAATTCTGAGAGGAACTGAACCAAGGAAACAATAGTGGGTTTTGAGGTTTTTGTGAGAAAATTCAATTTTCCTGCTAGAAATTTAGCGAGGTGGTAAAATGAGCTTCCCCTTAGGGCGACTACTATCAATGGTATGTTTGATTTCTAGATTTTAGCCTGTAAAATCTTGTAGGGGCTGACTCTGTTGGACACATACAACACCATTCATTTTCTGATATGGCAGTCCCTTGCTTTAATTTCTTTACATATGGGTTCAGGTGTGAGAGTGCAGAATTCATCACAGTGATCTTCACTTGCCTGTAAGCTTCCCAGTCATTTCACAAGGGGAGAGCTTTAGCATCCTTTTCCTCATGGCCCATGACCACTGTAACTCTCCTTTTGTCAGCCAGAAGAATAATAGTGTCCCGTTCCTCTTAAGTGCTTGCGAAGTATGGGTGACTGTGTTTACTGTGAGATGTACAGTAAGCATGGATAAAACCCTCTGTCTAGCCAGGTGTTTAACTTCTTCAGTAGCACTGATGTTAATTAGCATAGTCTCAAAAGCCACTATAAAGTCCCTTGGGGTGGCATCACGTGTATTAAAGTTTGCCCTGTGGCTGAGTAATTGTAATTCGGATTCACTCAGTTGTTTGTCAGTCAGGTTACATTCCAAAAAATGTCTTTCAATGGTTTTAGTTGTTGTATCTTGTTTCCCAAGACACCCCTGTTTCTCCTTAACCATTATTGTATCTCCCAGCTGTTTAGTCACAATATTGTCACAATGGTTGGCACATTCCAGTTTTTCCTCTCAATGACACAGTGATATTTACATAGGCATTGGTAGTAGTCATTGATTAATACTTTCAACATCCGTTTAGTGAATACTCCACCATGCGCCTATCCATTTCTGTATTCACCAGAGTGTGATAGTTCACGCACTTAGGGGTAACTCTATTGTGGATAGTTATGTATGAATCTTAATTGCTCATACATTGTCACTTGTCTGATGGCAAGCCTCCCATTGATGTGCTGTCTTAAGCATTACATGTGTGAATTTCTCTTGAATAGATGTAAAAATTCATATTCCAGGAACATTATCATTAGTCAAAGAAATATACTCAACCATTGGAACTGGTAAAAAGATTTTACTCTTATTATCTTGTTTCCCATGGACGAAAGAATATTGCAGTCCCCTTTGCCTCGGTAATGGTCCTTGCATATTTTTGTCAAGTTCATCTTCCTTAATCTCTACAGTGCCTAGATAGGCTTATTTAATTAATAAAGAAAGCAGTACCTGGGAAAGTAAAATAGGGATAACTAAATAAGTAATGAAAATAATAACACTTGTAGTAATTTAAAAGGCATTTATTATTCTATGAAAACATACATGATAATAATATTGGATTCTCACCTGGATCTTGCTTAACAATGAACTGATTTAACCTTGGATGAAAACTACAATAATGTGCACACACATCTATGGCTAGAGAGGAGGCAGCCAGCAAGGATGCAGGGAGTGAGAACGGAGGATTACCACCCAGGCCTGTTGTTGGAGTCAAGGATTCTCTGTTCAAGCTGAAACCTAATGGGTTCTGCTTCTTCCTTAGATTAATAATACTTCAACAATTGTAACAAACCAACTAGATGATACACCTGTTGTAGCTCCTGAAGCTCAAGCAATACATTATATATACCAGGTGCTGGAGTATAAGAGGACTTTTTACCTTATATAAAGGTAGTCCTTGACTTACAACTATTTGTTTATTGAGTGTTCAAAGTTGCAATGACACTGAAAAAAAAACTTATAACCAGTCCTTATATTTATGACCATCCCCATGATCATGTGATCAAAATTTGCATGCTTGGCAAACAATATGTATTTATGACAGTTGCAGGGTTCCAGGTTCATGTAATTGCCATTTATGACCTTCCCAGCTGGCTTCCAACAAGCAAAGTCAACAGTGGGAAGCTGGATTCACTTAACAACTTCATGATTCATTTACAAACTACGGTGATTTGTTTAACAACCATGGCAAAAAGGTCATAAAATCAGGCTCAACTCAATTACTGCTTGCTTCGAAGTAATGAATTACTGATCCCAACTGTAGTTGTAAGTCAAGGATTACCTATACCTACATGTGAGCCTCTTGGATGCTTCCAATTGGCCACTCTAAGGCAAGTAAGTAGATGCTGTAGGTGATATCAGCAGGATGATTCTTATGTTGGATAGAAAGAGTGCAGTCTTATTGGATCTCCTGTCTCTCATAACAGCTTAAGTTGGAGCACTGTGCTGGTTGTTCATACTTTTAGATTAC
>JANHZU010003580.1:16916-28434 GCA_032468055.1 Acrochordus granulatus
CTTTTAGATTACTGCAAGTTTTTGTTTAATACATCAAGCTTTATTTTTAATAAAGCTTTATTTTTGGACAGTGCTCTTAACTTTTTGTAATTATATTGCTTTTATTTGTTGCTTTTATGAAATCATTTTAATATTTTGGTTGCTTGAAATTATATAATTTTCATTACAATTATTATGGGTCACTTTGTGAAAGGTGCATTGAGAAATAAAAACATAATTCCTTTTCAGTGAACAGTCTAGAGAGGTAGGTGCCCATTTCAAATAATGAGTCTATCTAAGCTCTTTAATGGGGTCTTTTAGTTAAAATATCATTTATTGTTTTCTTTGATTATTTTTAGTTAACCAAAATATATCTTACTTGCAGACCACATGTTAAGTACAGGACAAGACAACCACAACTCTTCAGGAAGACATATCCATGAACTCAGCCCCTGGAGAAATTCTCAGAGATTCCAAATATTTTCTTTATTTCTTTTATTTTGTGAATGACTGCATCAAATATCAAAGGTTTAAACAACCCTTAAGGCTGAACCCCCTAAGGTACAGGCAGACAGAACAATTATTGTGCATTTTATACAGGTGTACATAGGTGACATGGATTATGAATGAAATTCCCAGGAGACAAGTATCATAAAATCTGGCCTAAGACTACAGCCATAAAATATTGTGTTGGAAAGAATCATATGATTGCTTGGGAAGGAGTCAATGTCGTGGTGTTTTTTTTAAACCGTACCCAATTTGATATCCTCAGGCTCAAAAGATCTATCAAAAGCATTGGACCCTAGATTATTGGATTTTTATGTCTCCCTATAAGAGTTTTGGAAGTGTTTTATTGTGCACGTATATGTTTATTGCCACAAACATATATGTGCAAGTTCTTTCTATATTGTCTTTTATTATACTCTATTGCTATGAATACTGTATCATGTTTACTATACTATATTCTACAACTAGTATTCTACTACTATTTGTACTATATTCTACTATTATTTGTAGGATATTATACTACTACTACTACAGATATACTATTGATATTGCTACTATACCACTATTACTATTACTCTCTTTCTCTGGAAAAAACTTTTATTTGGCTGCTTTCACTGTTTGCTGTTGTTGTTGTTCCTGCTACAGAGCTTCCAAAACATGCACAACTCCTTTCTTCCCCATCTGTTTCAAGTTGCATCTTTTATAAGCAATTTTGTCATGCTGACAGTGGGAAGGCAGAAAAGGTGCCTGCAATTTTCTCAGCAGCTTGCTCTTCCACCTGTCAACTAAGGATTACTCTAAAAAAAAGACTGCATCAACTATTTGGTGGAGTTAAAGGAATTTCATTTATATGGAATCATAGGAAGGTGCTGCTGAGCATTTGGTATAGTAAATTCAAATGTGTCAAGAATTTAGATTTAGGTGTGAAAAAAGACAGTTGCAGAGGAAGAGTTTCAAAAATAATCTACAATAACACTAATCTTGGTCTGTATGTAGTACACTCTGTTTCTGTAAAGATTCTTGTAATTAAACTACTGATCTATGGATATTTAGTAATGTAGTATAGCCAAACATTAACTAGTGAAGATCTCAAGCACTTTGTTTTCTCCTGAAAACATTTATTCAATGGTAGGATTTATCAAGACTAAGAAAATAAAAGCAACGATATTGTAATCATTAGGAAAAGTTTGTCAACACATTCTGATTTAATGTAGCCGACCTTCAGTGTCTCAGCCTGCCGGATCTCCATTGATGAACGTAATGCTTAATGTTGTGATGACTTTAAATGGCTCTGGAAAGCTAATTAATTCTCTCTTTTTCTTCCTGCCTGAAGAGCCTTGCTTACGGATGTCAGATTCACTAGATAAATTCTGAAACTGGCATGATACATCTGTGGCCTATCTCCACTTGCAATTTTGAGTGGCACCATAATGTTATGACAATCAAAACTTCCGCCTTGCTTGAATGACAGTGATTTCATTCAAAATTTAAAACAGGTAACTTCAAGAATTCTGTGAGTTGAAATCCACACATCTTAAAGTTGCCAAGGATGGCCACTCCTGCTTTAAACATTCATATATTATCACTTCCTATAATGGAATAAAAATAATATTCTTCCCCACCCCAATAGATCCAAAGTGTATAAAATAGCTAGCACTTCTGAAGGCAAATCAAGAGATCTGCTGTAGAAATATGTAGAAATATCTGACAAGAAATATGTTGGAACACATTAGAAGGCATGGGCACATTCCCCTTCCTCTAATCCCAGAATAATCCCACCACTATTTCTCTTAAGAGTTTTTCTTCTCTGTTAGTAAGTTTCTTTCATTTATTTTATTTTATTCATCTCATCACCTATTTCTGAAACTTTTAACTATGAACTTCTCATGAAACATTCAGCCAGACAGCAAAACAGCTCCACAGTTTTATCTGAAGAACAGGGGGGGATGTCTGCACAACTCCAAAATGATTTCTGGAAAGATATAAGAGACATGGTCTTCTAGCATACAGCATGCTGAAAATAAGAAAACTGTGGTGGGACTGCAATCTTTTTGCTGACTGGAATCAGTTTTCTGACTGGAACTGAACCCCTCCTGAAGATATGAGTTATTTTTCTTTAGCCCAGTGTAGTTCTCTTCTGTTCACAAAGGAGAGCACAGCCCCTCTGCTGGGTTTCAGAAACTGGGTTTGGATCCCAAAGATCTAACCACCACTTCTGCAGTCTGGTGGAGTTCTCTTCTGCACACAGGAGAATGCTAGAAGTAAGCAAACACTATCGTTTCCAGCTTCTGAATGATATCATTTGCTCGCTCTCTAGCCCTCTTTCCAGTGAACACCACCATTTTGAAAGCTGGAAAGATTTCAGAATAATCATGTTCACTAACTTTCTCGCCTTTCTAGGCTAGGAAGGCTAGCAAACATGTTCATTCTCGTGATAGTTTGGAAGGCCCATTCTCCAAATTGCATGATTCAAAGAAGCGGCCTTCCAACAATCATGGGAATGGAGTACAGGTTGGTGTGAGCAGCCTCAGTAGGAAGGCTGTGCCTTGTATCAGCTGGATGTACCTGCAACTGCAGAAAAAGGCAAAAGGGGTGGACCTGGGTAGGAAGACGGCGTCCTGGATGTGATAGGGCAGGAAGAGGGCTCTTCCCTGGCACTCTGCTTAATGACCCACATGATTACTTAATGACTGCAACTATTACTTCAGTCCCTGAGCAAAACAATCACATAATATCTCACTTAATTCTTTAGTCCCAATTGTAGCTGTAAATGGATAACTACCTGTATATTTCTTTGATTTGCATTTTTTTTAACTTTCAAGATCCCTGCAGGAAAAAACAGCCTAAAAATGAAATAACACAATAACACGATTATTAGGATTGATATGTCAATCCTTCACACCTTATGCTCTGGTGCCTAGACTTGTAGATATTTCCCCACAACTGGAGATTGTGCTAAAGAGGGACCAATAGCAAAGCCGGAGGAGTAAACCAATCAATGCGCCTATAACAACTGCCATTGTCACAAAGAAACAGAGTTCAGCAGGGAAACACAACAGATGCAGTCAAAGCAGGGTACTTTATGTCAACACAATGAAGGGAAGATAGCACATTAAATCAATAGTAGAAAATGGCTGATAACTATGTGACTGTTTAAATGTGGCATTTAGTTGCTTTCTGTTCACTTATCTCTCCAGGAGGCAGTCTTCTCAGTGAGAGGATTAGACATTTAAAAACTCCTTTCTAAGTACTCTGCAAGAACAAGGTCTGCCAGGACACCACTGGGGCAATTATTCCCATTAGCATTCACTGACTAAGGCATGTTCATCCAACTTTACCAACAAAATTAGCATCTGGTCTAAAACTCTGCAAGGAAAAAGAGCAGCTTTATGGGCCTGGTTCCTTCTGATTTTTGGCTACCGTATAGGAGCATGACTTCCCTCCTACAAACTTCAGTTTATAAAGGCATTTTGGGGAGGGTCATTCTAAAACCCCTAAGAATGGTTGGCTGGGGCCTTTTGATGTCAGAGCAAATTTTGCTAAAATGCAGTCAGCACACTCCAAATTTCACCCAAAATGCAGATAAGTGAGTTTAGTGACCAAGCCATAATGCTTGATTCACATAGCCTAAGTCAGGTATCATAGTTTACACATCAAAGTAGCTGGTCTCCCATAATGCATTAAAGTACAAACAAACTACGTTCTAAACCCAGAATCTGAGATGAAAAAGAGAAGTACAGACGTCAGGTAAGATATTCAGTCTATATATGAAAAACTAAAAGATGTTGATTGGAAATTTAAATTAGATGTTCAGCCTGCCCCCACTAGGCACCCCAGTGAGTCCTTTGGCCTAAAAGGGACAATGTGCAGTCCTTCAGGCACTGACATTGGAACCCCTCAGGAAACTTTGGTTCTGGTGAAGGTTGGAAAGTAGAGTTTGGCTCCAAGTAAATAGGCAAGATAGCATTTTGTTTGCTTTCTTCTTGGTAAACTTGGGGCCTTTTTCTAATCATGGGTCAGTACTCAAACGACATCATAGCGTAAGTCCTTGTATGGGGAACCTTTAACTATGATCACTTTCTTCCCCATACCTGGTGCCCTCCAGATTTATTGGAAGTGAAGTTTTTAGATCCTAAATTATACTGACTGTTAGTTCTGAAGGTGAGAGGACATGGATGAGCATTAAATGCAAGCATATAAAACCTTTTGCAATTGCCTTTTTATAAGACTTAGGAGTGGATACTAACAGGATAAAACTGTGCACTTCTTTTAAAGTGCCAACAAAGAATTTTTCTTCCTGGCAAAATGGAAATAAGCTTAATTATGGTTGGAGCACATAATAATATAAAGTTTAGGTACACATATTGTTTCTTGTTTTAGTAGCTCCAAAGTATCAAGGCAATGCAAAGGAAGAATATTTTTTTATCCCTGTTGCCCATATAACCCATAATAATAATACTGTTCAATTTATTTATTAGATTAGTTTAGCTGTATAATCAGTGCAAATTTCAGATAACTTGGCTCAGTTTTGATTCCTATTAAAAATAAGAGGTTCAGAAAAATTTGATGAGAAATAGTGGCTCCATAAAATAGATTTGATTTATAATGTGTATATTTTCACATTGTTTCAGAGCTAGGGAGGATTAGCTTCTGTCCTCTAGATAAGGTTCATTCTTTGACTTAAAATCCATTTGTATTAATCATCTAAAAGATGCATTTCACAAAACAGTGGACTATATTCAGAATAGTCTTTCAAAAAGCTCTGAGATGCATAATAGATAGGTGCTATCCCTTCTCTATTTTTTTTTAATATTAAAGGGTTGTTTATTTACAGTAACAGAAATGCATTATTTGCCCATAAATGCAAACTAATTTGATATCTGCATCTCTATACAGCATCAGTGAGAATCCTCACCTCTGCAATAGCATTTTATTTTGAATTGGTCTCCCAGACTCTGCTGTCAAAGAGTTCAATTAATTCGAAACATCCCCATCTTCAGACTTAGTGAGGGCTGCAAAATAATACAGTAACTTGCTCCTTTGTTGTTAATGCTACTGTGGTTATTTTCTTCACTTCAGTGTACTCCTGCTGAGAGCTATCAAGCTTAGACTGAAGTAAATATGTTTAGAACACTTGCCTTAATCTTTCTTGTTATTTATAGAAAATATTTTATTTATCATATTTTGCATATTTTACAATCTCAGTTTCTTGTGCAAAAATGAAAGGATTGATTGATTTTAATCCATCCATTGGTCATTATTACAGTGATTTATCACCTGTGATGAACCAAAAAATTTCAAAATGTAGCTAACAATCATACCAAATTATATTAAAATGGCAAGATATCAATGCATCATAAATACATGCTATAATATAAAGTAAATTTAGAGTCAGCAACTCAAAACACTGCATGAAAATGCAATAATAACACAAATATCAATCGGAACAACTCAGGCAGAGTTCAATTCACTCAGGGATACATAAACATTTTTTAAGTTTAGAGCACTAAATAGATAATAGTAATATAACTTAATTCTGGGAAAGAGTTCCTGAGCCTTAACATCATTACTGAAGGGGATTAAGTCTTGGGAAACTATGAATCAGATTTCGGATGATTAGATTTGGAAATAGAACTAGGAAAATCTTCAAATACAGATTCATTTTTTAAATTTGATGCAGTTTCTAATCTAAAATTTATGAGTTAGTGTAAACTGTGAAGCCAGACTCCTAATGGCTTCTCCAACAAATCATGGCTTAATGTGATAATTGATTGGATTCTATGGATTAGTTGGTAAGATATGAGATGGATTCCAATTTATATTTTCAGGAGAAGAGAATCCAGTGCTAAACAGCTTTTACTATGGTTAGGTTTAGCTAGCTTCAAACTTCTACATAGTTGTGTCATGGAATCAACTCAGATATACCTAAGATTCTTTCTTTGATATAGTTGTATATCCCATCTTTCTTCCACAACTCCAGACTCCAATCCTAGTTGACCATCTTCACCATGGCACCACACTGGCTGTCTAATCAAACTCTGATTCTTGTACAGGAACTAGCCATAGTCAGCTCAGCGTAATGTTCATTTTGTAGAATTATAGAATTGGAAAGACCGATGTAAGCCATCTAATCCAACAACTTGTTCAATGCAATAATTCAAATTTAAATATCCTGAGAAAAGAGGTTTCTAGCCTCTGTTTGAGCTTACCTAGAAAAGAGGAACCCACTATCTCTCTGGAAAATGATTCTAATATTAACTTACTGTTAGAAAAAAATATCCTTACATCTGCCTTCCTATAACTGAAATCCATTATTTCATATTCTACACATTGGAACAAGAGAACAAAAGAGAAAACAGTTTTTTGACTGTCTTTAAGGCATTTGGAGAAAATTCTCATACCTTAAAATTTGCAGCTCAAACTCAGTTCCAAAAGCCATAATGTGGGCCAAAGGAATAAAATCGTCTTCAAGGCCTTTCTGAATGCAAGGAGAGTTGGGACCACCTGTACTTCAGGGCATATTTTCTATAGAACTATTACAAAGAAGCCCGAACATCTTGTCCCCACCTCCTGTGTTTCATAAAAAAAATAATTTATAAAATTAATCTGGCAAGATTTGATCTTGGCAAATCATTACTATATTGCTTACAGACTGATCACTTTATAATGTCCTCTAGGATCTTAATAAGTATCAGTGTCAGACCAGACTATAATTTAATTATCTTTCTTTCCTCCTTTTTGAAGAAAGGAACATTTGCTCATGCCCAGTCCTCTGGCAGTTCTTAGATTCTCCATAATTTTTCAAAGATAAAGCATTGGAACTTAGTCAGGAAATAAGGAACTCAACCTCTCAAGCAATTATCTGGTCCTGGAAATCAGAACTCACTTAATGTATTCTGTCATTTGAAATTTCAGTACTGCCCTTTCTTCCTGTTATTCTCAACTTTCTAGTAGAACATGGAATTTTTGTGGGAGAAAACTTAACCAAAATAGGAGTAAATAGCTTGGCCTTTTCTTTATTCCCTATTAACATCTTTCCATCTTCACTAAGCAGCTGGCGTACTGTACTACTGTATTATTTTCCCTTTATTTTGAAAATGAGCATTTATTTTTTGTTATGCTCTGCATTCTGTGCTAACTGTAGATTATTCTAAACTTTCATTTTCCAAACACCAGCTCTAGAGTTCTAGACTACCTATTTGTGATCTTCCTTTGTGACCAGCTTGTCTTGTATCTTATGTATATGAATATTTTTTTCTGTTTGTCAGATCTTTACTAAAGTTTTGTATAGCTACATTGTCATCTTCTTCTTGTCCTTCTCTCTGCCTCACCAATGGAATTTTCTCTAATCTCTTTCTTTAGAACTCCCACTCAGCTTGAGTTCTTTTTCCCATTACTTTCATGTGCCATGCAGTCCTACTGGAGGCATGATCACAAGGTGAATCACAACCTCCCAGAATATGTCAGCTGGTATTTCGACGTCTTTTGAACAGTGTTTTGGAATAATGCGACCATGGATTAGTGCTATACCTTTTGCAGACTTCTTTGAACATAGAATAGTCCTCTTCTGAAAGATCAGTAATCCTATGTCCAAAAAGAGCCACCCCTTTTCACTAAATGTCACAAACTGGAAGGAAAACAGTCACCAACCACCCTCTTTAAAGTGTATAGGGATAGTGGAAGAAAGGCAGGTTTTGATAAGTGGCTCGATTGACAGATTTAGTCACCTGTCAAAACATGCTTATGTGTAAAAGAGCCAAACCCTCCCTTTGTCCAGGGCAAAATAGCTCTGCAAGACAGGGCCCAGAGACTGGAGAATGAAGGTCATGCCTCCATCAACATAAAATAGCCATTAGGTGCTGGGCTCTTCCCATTTTCAAGGGCTTGATTACATAGCCAGCAGAAGCCAACTGATTCTAAAGCAAAACCTTTGGTGGAGTTAAGTAGGAAAATAATTCTGAAATGCTATCCATATTTATACACTCTTAAAATTTACCTTGGGCTTAGATTGGGGATCACATAAAATCAGTGATGAGGACACAGTAGAAAATAGGTTAATTGACCAAGCTGAGCCACAATATAAGTAGACTGGTTTTAGATTAACATGATATTTTATGTTAATACCATATGTGGTGGTATTCCAAAAATTTTGATTAAAATAAGCTATAGAGTAGCATGGTACATGAGTCTATTTGTTTAATCTCAGTTCTTCACTTATAAATAATATCAGAATGAAGTATTAAATATCTTATATTACCACAATTTATCTAGGCTTGAAAATACTTGAGAATAATTATTTTATATGGAATTCTGGCACTTTTTTCCCTCTTAGTTTCACGGAGTATAATTTCATTTCTAGTAAAGCTCACTTTGTAAGATCAAGTGTAATCAGGCTCATGTATACAAGAAGAAGAGGGGTCTGAAAAGGTGAAACTGAAAAGCAGCCAAGCATTAAGAATGCATTATAAAAAACTAATTTATTTGCACTTCAGTTATACAACCCCACTTGTGGCATAATTACTAAAGTATGTTATAAATTAATATTGCATTATTCTTTTTCCTACATGGTAGAAAAACTATTATTATTATTATTTGGTCATGTGCGGTTTTACTTCCTAAGGGCAAAAGGAATAGTTGCCACAAATGTTCATGCAGGAAAGTACACAATTACATGGAGATTATTTTGCATATACCCTTAAGACTCCTAAATATTTCAGCAAAATTGACAGTGAATACCCAAGCCTGCTTAACATAGGGCTTGGGGATGTATATATGTTATGTCTCTTTTCCTTGGGGTGAAGTTTTCATGGGACTGTGGAATGGATGCTGCTTTCTGCAGTCCTGCCTGTAGGGAAGAATTAAGATTAAAAGATTAAAACTAAATCAGAGACTTGAATTGGAGCCTGAAGGAATTAATTTCCTTTGGGAGTGGAGCAGGTAATGTTCAGAGAAAATCAGGGTATTTATCCATGTTTCCCACCAAAACAATAGAAGTTTGAAGGAACATAGGCAGTGGACAAAACAGTTGTTTTCCCAAGAATCCCAGTATCTACACTTATGCCTCACTGACTATTTTAGATGGGTCAATAGAAATCAGGAGGGCTGGTTGCCACTTTTTTTCAAATTCCCATAGCCTTATGTAGATTCCCTCTCTGCTTTGTGTGTATGTGTGCTTGTGCTTCCTACCCATCCTCTAAAGATTCCATATAAGATAACTCAGCACAGAATGTAGTAGTAGAATTAGAATGTATATTTGCAAAGGGAGACCAATTCAAGGTTGGTCACATGCTGGTCACATCCTGCTTCCAATCCCTAGGCTGAGGAAGGACTGTTTGGAATACAGAGTATACTCTCTCTCAGAATGTTCTTTCTTCAAATATATACAAAAATGTGAATTTTATTTATTTATTATTCCAATTCTTTAGATCAGAGAAGTTAATGTTGGTTCCATTTGTAGCACAGTTTACAAAGAAACCTTTTTTGTGCATTTTTGGAATGAAAATATTTCCACAAATCATCTGCAGAGGAACTCTTTGCTAACTAGATACTAACAGTAAATACCAAACAAAGGCAGCAGGAACAAGAACAACCATAACAGCAAAAAAGCAGATGAGAGAAGCTTATTTGAAATTTCAGCCAAAAATGTAGCTGAAACAATTCCGACAAAGTTTTATGTCAGCTAAAGTTGGAAAATAAGGGTTCAGTAGTTCTTGGACACTTTAACAAGTGTTGTGGCCAAGAAATGCCTCTGCCTTTTTCTCCTTACCAAAAAAAAAGCAAACCAGAAACAAAAAAACAAGACTAGAGTTGGCCAGTCACATACGAATGCTTTATTGCATACCAGATGGATTACTGCAACTTGTTCTAGGTGATTGACTTTAAAATATGTTTATGTTCCACTACTGCCAGGCAGTTATGGTGGCTTGAAGATCCCTAAGATCCATTTGAAAGAGCATCTCAGTCCTAGATGATATCACTGCCACTGGCTTCCGATTTATTTCTAGACATATTTTTCTGCTGATTATCTAAAAGGCTCATATATCTGAACATCTCTTTAATCCAGGCGAAGCCATGACTACTTCCATCCTCATAATCAGTGTGAAAAAAAAATGAAAATAAAGAAATCAAGCATCAGCACCATTTGTTTCTCCCAAAACAAAACTGTAAATTGTTGTTGGCTGGAATAGCCAAACATTTTGGTTTGTTGCATAAACAGAATTTGGCTTGGCTAATCCATGAATCATAGTTAACACATTATAAAACGTTCTAAGTCCCAAATATACAGATCATTAGGTTAGAGCTGCAAAAATGGGTCCTTGGTACTTGGATCCCTAATCAGAGAGCTCTACCTAAATAAGCAAATTCCACATGGCTAATTGTTATATGTGAATCATTATTTGAGTTTGGATTGTTTAAACTAGCAGGTACTGCTACAAATAGTTTTTGGCACATATCTGATTTTTAAAAAAAACTCTTTGTTCATTGCAGTTTATTTTTCTGTCAAGATGATTTTGTTATATGTATTTGTGCTTGATTTTAATTGCAATAAGAAGCCTTGAGGGCTCTTATTTAAAAGAGGCAGAGCAGGAAATAAACCTTTGAAATCTAATTCATTCGACAGATTGCATTTTCAAATAGATTACAAATTAACTCAAGTGAGTGATTCATTCACCTTTAGATTGCAAAAGGAGACTTATCAGCATTTTCTTCAGAACCACCAATTCATTTTCATAACAAGTTTTCATAAAGAATATGCTAAATATATGTGTTCACTCTCAAAGAATTAGGGACAGGTGTGTTTTCTTTATATTTAAAGTATTCAGATAATTTTTTTTTGCCACTAGGACAGAGGCATAGCTAATTTTTGTTGTTGTTGTTATTGTTCCAGTAAGGAAGGTGACATTAAATTAAAAACATTACCTGTAGTCTTTAAAGAATAAAAAAGTGTTTAAAAGTAAAACATGTCTGTGAAGACTCTCACTCGTCCAGGGTAATTGCATCGCAACAAAGTTTAAAAAACAGGCATCTGGAC
>JANHZU010003580.1:62439-74618 GCA_032468055.1 Acrochordus granulatus
TTAACACACGATATAAAGCAGAAATAGAGCAAACGAACCAGCACTTACGGATCTGCTTCAAGGCAGCTTCTGGCCTCAGCTGCTGCTTGCTGGCTCAGAGGATCCACTGCCATCACTTTAAAAGGGCTTTTTTCCTCAGCTTTTCCAGGCGTCGTGGGTGGTTTGGAAATGTTTCTTGCCTTGGAGAAGCAACAAGGGGGAATTTCTGCTTTCTATGGGGCAAGGACAAGGACAATTTCTACTTTATTGTGTGTGTGTGTGTGCACACACACGCACTTTGAGAATATCCCAGAAAGGAAAGGAGAGGAGGAGGGGGAGGGGACTGCCTGGAGATGGAATCTGGAGTCTGAAGTCTCGGGAGTTCCATCTCTTGAATGCCTTTCGCTTAATTCACGCTGTTTATGCAGCGAGAGAGGAGAGCTCCATTGTGAGATTTCCCACATGAACTCATCCCGTGGAGCTCATTGCGATCAGGAACGTCGACCTGCCGCCATGCGGCAGTGTAGGCAGAACACATGAGCGTATGCTGCCGTTCGTATGGGAATGGAGTAAACTGCACATGGCAGAGTCAGCAGAACGCGCGCAAGTGTGTGCTTGCTGCGTCGGCAGAATTCTCTCATGGGGTTGCTGCCTCTGCAACAATAGACTAAAGCACGCAGTAGAGGTGGCAGAACATGCACACGTGCACTTGCTGCATCAGCAGAACTCTTGCACTGAGTTGCTGCCTGAACGATAAATACAGAGCATGCTGACTGATGACGCACAAGTTATTGCGCAAAGTTTGTTTATCATGTGATGAGCACGGTCATCTAGCAGAATAAGTTTGATTAAATATTTTTGCTCGTCCTGTGAGTTTTACATCTTGTGAGTTAGTCATCTTGTGAGGTATCACTGTATTTCCAACAGTGCCATAACATGATGCTATATTTGGAATAGTCTAACTATTATGAATGATTTAAAATAGCTGGTTATAAATCTAAACACCCACTGGAAAAATTCTGCCTTATAAAAGATGAGTCCGAAATATAATATTGGAGGTTCCAGATATTAATCTTGAGTCTCGGAAAGAGAATATTTCATTTAAATTGGCAATATGAAATAAAATGATAAAAAACAAAACAAAACAGCAAGTATATGGACAAATGCTAGATATTTGACAATGTCAATTTCACACTGACAATTGTCATGTCTCCCTTTCTTCTTTTCCAAAGCCAACTTCTTCCATCTCTCTATGTAAGGGTCCAGTCTGTATTGGATAATCCTAAATCTTATTCTGCTAGTATGTGAAATTAAGTCTCCTTTCCTATCTCTTCCAATCTGTTGGCTGTTGTTTCTCTTGTTAATATCTAATTCAGATTTTGCTTGGGATTCTCCACTGTCTGAAGTCAGAAAATGTAAAAGTTCTGAATGCTAATACATTCAACACTGAAGTCTAAAATGGTACAGATAACTGACAGACTTTTGTGATTTATATTGTCACTCATGGGATTTGTAAGCATCTAATTTACTGCATTAATCAGTGAGCATCAAATCAGTTTGCAAAATGCAAGTAAATCAGATTAATCTGTCAGCTTAATAGTCAATGTAATTTTTAATGTAAACTTGACATTAAGTTAAGTTTAATTTCCATACCATTAGCATCATCAGCTTAACTCTTGCATGATGTTTAGCAAACATTAAACAGGCTTGTAAAGTCCTGCAGAATTTGGGAAAAGGGGCTTTTTTAAAGATATTGTAAAATTTAAAGATATTGCAAAAGCTAGAGGATATAAACTCATAATATCTTCATAGTTTTGGGAGAGGGTGCTTAAGTCTGGTTTTATCATAATTTAGTAATATAAATGTGTTCAAGCTTTTGATCCACCAAATGAAGTATTGCATATGACAGTCTTCCCTAACTTTATAGTTTTGTTGTATTGCAATTCCTACAAGTCCCAATCAGTCTAGACCGTGGTGCAAAAGGGAAGGTAACACTGACTGGTAACAGGACATCACAGGTTCAAAAGGAATCTTAGAGAAAAGCAAACTGATTTATTTCTAGTTGGCATATTCATATATATTCACTCATAGATACATTCCTTCCTCTTTCTCTGTTCAACTGTTCCCTTAAAAATGTGACAAATATCCATGGACATACTCAATTGCATGTATTTATTTTATTTTATTCCTTAGTTAAAAAAGCTCTTTTGGAATGTTCAAGAATTCTGTGTGCTGCATGTTGGAAGAGTTAGTGCAGATCTGGCATGCAGAGAATATTTAATATTCTTCCTAGAAACTTTACTCATTCTCTCTGGAAATGCCAAATATTGAATCATTTGTATGAGAAGCATGTGTCCTCTCCTTGAATTATAGCCTTCCTATCAATTGTTTCTCTACCCATGGAAGTCCCTGATGCACTTATTTCCTCTTTGTTGAAGGCAGGGAATAAGATGAAGCAATAAATGACTGAGTTATGACCCAACTTTTTTCTGAGTCTTTTGTGTTTTGTGATGTAGAGATCCTACTGAGTATAGAGAATATAACGCTATATATATAAAACAAGCTTCCACTGTACATGTAGTGCCTTTGTACATAGATAAGAAGGACAATGAAACCACCATGCATATAACAGTAAAGTGTCCTTTAAGCCAAGTTTGATTTTTGATGGCAATATGGATAAGTTATGTGGTTTTCTTAGCAATAATATGGAAATGTCTTGTCTTCATCTACAATGGATTTAAAGCCAGAAGCCTACAGATAAAGTTTTAAGAGACTGTTGCCTTACAGGAGAGAGAGAGAGACCCTTAAATCCTGTACATCTGTTCTTCTGGTGCCTAACATCCTCCTGTCTGCCTGCCTGTCTGTCTGTCTGCCTGCTTGTGAAAATCTACTGCGGTTGTATCACTTTTGCTGCCATAATATCTGATGCACATAAAGCCTTTTTTGGCCCTGAATTTCCAGGGCTCCCACATTTTGCAAGGTGTTGCTACCTCTAGGATAGGGGGTCATTGATTTTATTCTTGACAGATGTGGAGGCAAGCCATTTCCATCATTTTTTGCAATATTTCAGGGACAGAAATTGTATCCCTTCAAAAATACACAGTTTATTAAAAAGTAATAGAAATTACCTTTGAAGGAAGTAGGTTAGGAAAGATTCTGTCAAAATGGAGGTTTGGGCTTTGAATGCAAATACCACCACATTGAAACCTACCACTTGCTGCTGCTCAAAGAAACATTTTGTTAAATTGGACAATTTTGTTAATTTGTAAAAGAGTGATTTCTTTAGTGTTGGCAGAGATTTCAAGTGGTTAATTTTGATGTTGCAATAACTTCCTTAATGTAAATTTTCTATGCATTATGGATTAAGGTCTACAGTATGGAGTTGCAGCGTGTGCTAATATTGATCTAGAGATGTTCATTCAACTTAGTTCAGTGCTTCCATTTTGTATTAAATGAGCATTGTACCAGAGGAAGGAATGAGTAGATAGAAAACTTAAGCTCTAGGTCAAGAAGTAAACCCTGTCAATCTCAGTTTTATTTTACTTTTATATTCATTTGTATCACTAAGGCAGGGCTGACCTAGTCAAGAAAAATAGCTTTCAATCTCTCATCAGTTTCAAGATGTTCCAGCAATGTCACTGAGTGTCACCCATCACCATCATTTTGTTCACATCTACAGAATTAGATGTTCTCTTTCTCCCACCCTCCATCCCTTCCCAAGCTGTCCCTGTTCAGTGAAACACTCATATATATTAGAATTGTTTACAGTAGCAAGCTCCAAGGAAACATTGACACTTACCAAATGTGCAGGTTCTAAAGTTTCAAAATGTGTTGAATGTCCCCAGAGTATTTCAGAAGTGAAACTCCAGAGTTGTGCCACCAATCAGCTAAAAGCTGGTTTTCAGGAAAATAAAGTAAAAGCAAATAAAGATGAGAGTATATAGATTGCTAGGAATGTAAATCATCAAATATGCAGCAGAAGCAGCACCACTGGGGCAGTAAAAGGCTTCTTGAGGGATGAGTCACTGTTTGTTTGAGGAGACCAGCATGAAACAGTATGGTTTGTCCCACAGCAGTAAAGGAGGCCAAAGCCCTTACATAACAGCTCAGAGAAACAGGGACTTTCAACTGAGATCATCACATATATTGAATCAGAATTAGTGCATTAGCCTAAATGTTGCAATATTTCATATATTGATAGAAAAATCTCTTTGGGGTCAAAGAAGAAATCACTGTATCTAATTTTATTTTATTTTTTACTGAAAAGCGGACCCATTTCATTTTACAAGGGTCTGTTGAAATGTATTTTTTTAATTACATCTACAAAGATTCAATCTCAGAAACCTTTCCCTTAGAGTTGCCCAAATCCTTTCTTCCCTCCAATCTTTGTCTTGTTTGCATTTCCCTTTTTTCCCTCTTGCTTGCCAGAGTCCTTCATATATTTCTCTGCCTAGCCTATGGATCATGCTTCCTTATTCACTTTCTTCCTTATTTCTTGCTTATTTATAGAATCATAGACCCTTGGAAGTCTTCTAGTTCAATTCCCAGCCCAAGGCAGGAAACATTATATCAATCCAGACAAGTGATTGTCTTAACTTTTCTTGAAAATCTCTAGCATCCATAACTCAGGGAGGCAAACTTCCATTGACTAATTGTTCTCGCTGTCAGGAAGTTCCTTAGTTCCAGGTTAGATCTCCTTCTGACAAGCTTCCACTATTTCTTGTCGTTGTCAGGTGCTTTGGAGAATAAGTCATCCCCCTCTTCTCTGTGACAGCCACTCAAGTATCAGAAGACAACTATCATGTCATCAGATTCTAGTTTCTTTAACTGTTCATCGTTAGCCTCCAGACATCTTATCATTTTTGTTGTTCTTCTCTGTACTCTTTCTAGGATCTTAGCATCTCTTTTGTACTGTGGAGATAATAATTGGACACAGTATTCCAAGTATGGCTTCATCAGTTCAGTATAAAGTGATACTATCAGTTCTTGTGATTTGATGCTATCCCTCTGTTGATGCAGCCCAGATTGCATGGACCTTTTTTGGCACTGCAGCACACTGCTGGTTCATCCTTAAGTGATGATCCACTAGGACACCTAGATCCCTCTCATAGTTACTACTGTTGAGCCAGGTACCTCCTATCCTATACCTGTGTGTTTGATTTTTCCTGCCTAAGTGCAGGAGCTTACTTTTCTCATTAGTGAATTGTATCTTGTTGGCTAAAGCTCAATGCTCAAATATATCATGATCCTTCTTAATCTATCTTCCAAAGTGTTAGCAATTTTCCCCAATTTGGTATAATCTGCAAATCTGATGAGTTCCCCTTCTATCTCCTTATCTAGATCATTTATGAAGATGTTGAAGAGCACTGACCCCAATACAGAATTCTAAGGTGTCCCATTGCATGCTTCCCTCCATGTAGATGTAGCTTTATTGAGGATTACATGCTGAGTATGGTTGTTCAGCAAATTGCAAATGCATCTGGTGGTTATACTGTTTATCCCACATTGTTCTACCTTACTAAGAAATAATCTGTATTCTACAGATTTGTGAAATGCCTTACTGAAGTCCATGCATACTATATGCACAGCATTTCCCTCATCCACTAATTTAGTCACTTTATCAAAGAAGGCAATAAAGTTTGTCTGACATGATCTTTTTTAACATGCTGGCTTCTAGTAATTGCCTTGTTCATTTCTAGTGTTCACCAATCCACTGCTTGATTATCTTTTCCAATATTTTCCTGGGTATTGATGTTAAGCTGATTGGTCTCAAAGTTTCCTTGATCCACTTTTTTCCCCTTTTTGAAAATTGGAACTACATCATCTATTTTTCAGTCCTCTGGCTGTTCCCCCATGCTCCAGGAGCTCTGAAAGAAAATAAAGTTATTTTTATCTGAAAGAAAAGAAAAAGTTCACTGGTTTCAAGATGCTCCTTCAGAACCCTGGGATGTATACCATCTGGTCCTGGTAATCTGAATGCTGATAGGAGTTTTCTTACCAATTACTTGCCTATTTTGACCTGCATTCCTGTTCTTTCTCCTACAGTGCCGATTTTGGTAGATTGAACTATTTTTTTTCCTCCTGTGTGAAGACAGATCCAAAGAATTAAGCAGTTCTGCTTTCTCCCTGCTGCCCATTATCTTCTTTCCATCTTCTCCATTAGTGGACCGACTATTTCCTCGACTTTCTTCTTGTTCCTTACACACTGAAATAAACTTTTTTTTGTAATTTTTGGCATTTGTTGCAAGTCTTAGATCATTCTGAATCTTAGTTTTCCTGGCTCTTTTCTTGCAGACTTGGGCTATTTAGACTGGTATTCTGTTCTACTTTTGCGCCCCTCTTTGCATTTTTTATAAAAAAAAGGTAAAAGTTTCCCCTGTCAGTTATATCTGACTCTAGGGGGCAGTGCTCATCTCCGATTCATAGCTGAGGAAGCCAGCATTTGTCCATAGCCATGTGGCCAGCCACTTGGATGCTGTTACCTTCCCACAAAAGGTGCTTCCTATTTAACTACTTGCATTGTTACATGCTTTTGAACTGCTAAGTTAGCAGAAGCTGGAACAAGTAATGGGAGCTCATTTTTTTATACTTGTTCTTTTTGTTCCTCAGCTTGTTAGATAATTCTTTATGCAGCCATGCTGGTTTCATCTAGAGTCTTTTGTTTTTCTTTCTCAGTGGAATTGTGTTTGATTGGGCTTTTACAATCATATTTTTCAGTTTCCCAAGCATCTTGAATTATTTTTCCTTTTAAGTTTTCCATCCATAGGATCTTTCCTAAATTCTTAGTTTATTGAAGTCAGCTCTCTTAAAGTTTAAAACACTAGTCTGCCTTTGTTCAATTACTTGTGTCTGCATTATGATGAATTCTAGTATGACATGGTCACTCTCCCTTAAAGTTCCTACTTATTTCCCTTTTATCTTTTCACCTCTGTTAGTAAGAATTAAGTCTAGTATAGCTGACGCTCTAATTCCCTCTACTTTTGGATGATAGAGTTGTTGACAAGGGACATCAGAAACCTGTTTGATCTCCCACTTGCTGCAGAGTTGTCTCCCAGCTGATGTAGTTAAAATCCCCCATTACTACAGTGATGTGTTTCTTGAATACCTTAGCTAAGAGTGTAAGCAGAGGTGTGCAACATTTAACAAGAAGTAGCGACTAAAACCATCCCAAAGAAAAATAAATGCAGGAAAGCAAAGTGGTTGTCTGATGAGGCTGTACAAATATCTGAGGAAAGAAGGGAAGTGAAAAGCAAGGGGGAAAGGGAAAGATGTATCCAACTAAATGCAGATTTCCAGAGAATAACAAGGAAAGAAAAGAAGGCCTCCTTAAATGAACAGCACAAAGAAATAGAAGAAAACAATAGACTTGGAAAGACTAGAGATCTGTTCAAGAAAATTGGGAATATCAAGGGAATATTTCACGTAAAAATGGGCATGATAAAGGACAAAAATGGTAGGGATCTAACAGAAGCAGAAGAAATTAAGAAGAGAAGGCAAGAATCCACAGAAGATCAGTACAAGAAAAATCTAAATGTCCATGATAACCATGGTGGTTTTGTCGCTGACTTAGGGCCAGACATCCTGGAGTGTGAAGTCAAGTGGGCCTTAGGAAACATTACTAACAACAAAGTTAGTGGAGATGATGACATTAAAATTGAATTATTTAAAATCTTAAAACATGATGCTGTGAAAGTGCTGCACTCAATATGCCAGCAAATTTGGAAAACTCAACAGTGGCCACAGGATTGGAAAAGGTCAGTTTATGCTCCGATCCCAAAGAAGGGAAATGCCAAAGAACGTTTAAACTATTGTACAATTGCACTCATTTCACATGCTAGCATGGTTATTCTCAAAATACTGTAAGCTAGGCTTCAGCAGTATGTGATCTGAGAACTACCAGAAATAAAAGCTGGGGTTTGAAGAGGCAGAGGAACTAGAGAATAAATTGCCAACATTTGCTGGATCATGGAGAAAGCAAGGGAGTTCCAGAAAAACACCTAAGCCTTTTATGGATGGACTTGTGTCTGCTTCCTACATCTCCTGTTTTATACATAAGTTCCTCTTTCTTCTCACCACTCCTTTCCTCATTATCTGCTTGGTTGTCTTGGGGTTAAGTCCTAAGGACTGATCTTTCTCCCTTTCCAGTTTTAAAGTCCTTCAAATAAGCAGAGCCAATTGTTTTCCAAAACATATTATTCCCGGTTCTTGTGAGGTGTAGCCCATTCTCTGCCAGAAGCCCTTCTTGTAGGTAATATAAACCATGATCTAGGAATCTGAAGTTCTTTTGATGACACCATCCCATGAGGAAGCAGCTTACTTTTAAAATCCTCCATTCCCTCATTGTATATTGTCTTTCTGTTGGTAGTACAGAGAACACCACCTGTGCTCCTAACTCTTTGGCTTTCCTGCCTAGCTTCTCATAGTCCCTTGAAACTGATTATTCCTTGTCTTCCCACCAGCAAGAGTCTCTCAGCAAGACAGCCAAATCTATCCTCCTCCTCCTTAGCTGTTTCCTCTTCTTTCCCATTCTCAGGCAGCTCCAGCCTTCGCTGACTTACCTTCCTAGTGCAGATGGGAAACTGGGGTGTGATTCCCTGAGGATAGACATGCTTAGTATTACTAAGAGAAACAATAAATAAGATGGAAGGGTTTTTTTAAATTTATAGCAATCAGCATCTGTCTTCTTACCAATCTTCTCTTCTACTAAGAGCACTATTAAACTCAATGCCAATTATTTCTGAAAAGACATTAGGTAAGCATGCACTGTTGGTTGCTGAATATCACCTATTTAGTTGAGGGTTTCTTCTTAACAACAACAGCAAAACCTAAAATATGTAACAAAAGCTGGATCTAGGAAAACATTCAAGCATTTTAAATTCAGAAAGGTGCAATTTGTAGACCTGCACTCTGAAAATCTGGATTTTGACAATAAAAATCTGTACCTTTTCATCAAACACATCTAATTTATACAAGAAGCTCCCTGTACCTGTTGTATCATTACCATTTGTCTTTTAATAGGCTTGTTCTGTGATTTAGATCAACAAGATAATGGCTAAAGAAAAGCAATTGCATTCTCAACCCCAAAACATTAAAAGTGGGATTACAGTATAGATAAATTGTATAGAGAAGTTATAACACTATTACTTCAATAAAGATGTTTTGCTACATTTTGTAATATTTTAAAATCCTGCAAAATCAATTTAATCAAATAGAGTACTACCTAAGGCAATTATGTTTCTCTCTTCAAGTATCTTACAAATTATTAGACATGAAATCATTTTAGAAATCAAACTGCAGTGTATACAAGTGAACCCTGGAAGAATCATTCAATAAATGCTGCTCTTATCCCTCTTCACTTCTATGAAAGGTGTCTTTGATATTCACGTGTGCATTCACATCTTAAAGAACATTACTTTTATAGTTGAAAAACAGACATATGATTTCTGGCTGAATTAAAAATACATACCAGAAGTTGTAGTTCAGTTTATTCTCCATTAGGCACTATCATTTGGATGTTTTATTTTAAGAAGGCTGAAGACACCTTGGAATAAATTTAGAACAGCTGAAATGATCAATACCGTGGAAACATAGAAGAATCTGTAGCCTAAAAAAAAGTAGAAGCATCTTTGTACATAGTTGTATTTCATACACAAAAGAAGCTAACTGGGTTTTAAGGTGAAGAAGGATAAATTCTACTTGAACACTAAAAACCTGTTGGTCAGGGCTACAAAATACATAAGAACCTACTACTGTAGCTAACTTCCAATTACTTAATCAGGTCCAGCAGGTGCATTTGTACAATATGATAAGCATGGTTAATTTTGAATTTGTTTAGACTTGGCTTGTTGTAGAAACATATTTTTTTATCTTTGGTCCAGTATTATTTACAGTGTCAAGGATGAATTCTTGCATCATCCAGGGAAGATTGGACTCTCCTTTTGGTTCAGCACTAGAAGTAATTTTGCAGATATCAGACCAAATTTCTTCAACCTTCCATGGGGATGCTGAGGAATGGATCTGGACTTAATTGCAGACACAAAATGTGATCTTGAATGATTAAACCAATAACCTAGGAATATTTCAGCATCTTGTAGAAACCTTCTAGTAGAAGCTGGGCAGCCAGCTGTTATAGATGCTTTAGTTACTGCTCATCTGTCTATGGTTGGTAGAACAAGGGCAAAGGTATCAGTACCATTCTCCTCTACAGCATCCTCTATGAAGTTTATATGCTCATTAGCAATGTACCATTGTACCATATATATATACCATATATTTACAGTTTTGTAAAGATACTGAGATACAGCTGTTGTAATAAAACATATTCATGATCTATTTGCCCTGTTTTCTTCCATGCTCAGCTCCAAAAATGGATATAATCTGCAAATAACTTAAGGATGTAAATAACTGTACATGGATAAGCAGCTAGAAAAAACTCACAGACCTTTGTTTGTTTATATGATAACTGCAGCAAGACTACTATATGTTCAAAAATGGAAAAATTCAGTAATATCCACAGTAGGGGGATAGTTGGTGAAAATGATGGATCTTGCAGAGATGAATAAATCAACTTTTTGATTATAGAGAAAAAACATTTATGATTGACTGGAAATTCCTTATAGACATTTTGCGTAAAATGGAAACAGTGCACTTATGATTTGTGGTTTTGATGATGAGGAAAAAAATGGATAATAGAAAAGAGTTAGCTTCTTGCTTTTTTTTTGGTTTTTCTTTTTATTAGTTTGTGTTATTGTGTTTTTTGTAAAACTTCCAATCAAACTTATTTAAATAGCAACTACATTTTACATGATTTTTTTAAAAATTTCAGTTTAAGTGTTTGAAGATTCTTCATGCTCACTAATTATATTTGCTTCCCATCAATCATTTGCAATTCCTTTCTAGTTGTGTTGTTTCTGATCTGAGAAGCCACCATGTTCATTAAATTCATATTGAAGATGGCTCAGCAAATACAAATGCAGGCAGCTGATCTTGGAATGATAGTTCAGGTCACTGACATTCAATAACCTTGCTTCTGGGTTGCTTGGGATCAACAACAATAAACCCTTGGAGCTCAGTATGGTGAATAAGCAGCATCTTTTGGAGCATAAAGACTTAATCAATGCTCCAGGCATTCAGTTAGAAGCAGAAATACTGTGGGGTTATGTCCACCAAAAGCAGATTTCACTGAAACGAGAATAGGCACTGATTTCCTCCCACCCCAGAAATCAAGTCAAAAGGTGGGCATTCTGCAATAACAGCCATAAATCCTTTTGGCAGAAAACCTGCCATACATGAGTGATGCAAATCTTTTTACCTGCCTGAAAATATTTCTAAGCAATTTCATTCTACTCAAGTTTAATTCTCTTTGGTAGACATCACTTCATTTTATGTGACATAGAAATTAGACCAAAGAATAAAATGATTTGTTCTATTTATTGTGTTCTTACGTACAACTATTCTGAACTGGGTGATCAAACAAGGACATTTTAATCTAATCATTGGTTAAAAACTTCACCTGATTTATGCTCATCACATAACAAATCTGCAATGAGGTAACATAATGTGTGTTCACCAAGCCACAGGATACACACAATGGAAATATGAGAGGGTTAGCTTTAACCCAGGACTGTACAAAAGCAATACTGTGGCAGTTAATCATCTCTGTTGTTGCTCAGTATGGAAGTTCTGCCCAGTCATTTTTTGAGGAAAATAAAAACAGAGGTACAGAAGGATTGGAAAAGAAAAACACCCTCTTACAGAACTTGCTGCCAATATCTGACAGCCCCAGAAAATGCCAGTTGCATACAATGCCCAGCCCACACCTCAGGCTGCCTGCTGGGCAAGTGGTAAAAGGGTCATTAATTAATGAAAACTTGCCATACTTTCCTATAGTTGTTGTTCAGTCGCGCAGTCGTGTCCGACTCTTCGCGACCCCATGCCAGGCCCCCCTGTCTTGCACTGCCTCCCGGAGTCTTCCCAAGCCCACACCCATCACACTATGATAACTGACTATGATCACCTATCACTGACTATGCTATCAATCCATCTCATCCTCTGCCATCCCCTTCTCCTCTTCCCTTCAATCCCTACCAGCATCACAATCTTTTCTAATGAGTACTCCCTGCGCATTATATGGCCAAAGTACTTGAGCTTCAACTTCAATATCTGTCCCTCCAAAGAGCAATCAGGTTTGATTTGCTGTA
>JANHZU010003580.1:81446-95222 GCA_032468055.1 Acrochordus granulatus
TTGGCCCGGCCCTCCACAATATTGTCTGCTTCTCATTTGGCCCCCTGGGAAAAATAATTGCCCACCCCTGCTCTAGAGGATTGCTGATGTTTTCATTTGCTTTGCTTTGTTATAAGGTTCCAAAGACTCTGAATTAGATGAGTTTAATGACTGAGCACAAAAGGATTGTGTTGGTTCAATTAAGCACAATATTTAGTGTGGCTTGACGATTATAGCTTTTGGGTTTTTTTTATTATTATTATCAGGTTGTGTAATTGACTTGCTTGGGCAACCTTGAGCATACTATATTTATTATCACATCTTTATTATTTTTGTAAACAACTCAGAGTGATGAGCATATCCTTTCTCTTAATTTCCCACAACAAAACTCTGTGTGGTGGCTTGGGCTGAGAGGGTTCACTGACCCAAAGTCACCCAGTTGGTTTTTCATGACTGAAATTCACAGTCTCTCAGTTCTAGCCTGGTACCTTAACCACTAGACCAGAGTGGCTTTTATAACTTTTTTATAACCATTCCTTACATTTTTTCAGCAGGGTAATAATAAAAATACATTAGGGTAACCAGAAGTTAATGACAGTCCTTATAAAAGAGAAAAACAGAAATAAAAATTCTCAAAATCATTGCATTTTATTGCATCTTCTATGCAATCAGATAAACTGTTGTTCCTAAATATATTTCAGCCTTCAACATGTTGCCCTCTATTGAACAACAGATTCATAATCTTCAGAATACATAATCAAAATCCATGATAGGGTATTAGATAATAGGGGTTAACATCAAATATATACAGAGGGCACCAAACTCATGGACTCATGTTCATGAGTCAAACTCAACTGGAAGGACACGTCATCTTATTACCTCTGTAATAACTTGCTTTCTGTTGACTGTTACAAAATATCATAGTATTGTAGTTTCCTTTTTTATTATAAGATTTAATCTTGGATCATGTCTACTTTTATAATACTTACTTGTGTAATATATCTTGTTGTACAATTTGTTGCTTGAGCTCAAACATAACACAAAGTTTTATGTCAGTGATAGTTGACAGTGAGATGATAGTCATCTCAGATCCAGCATTGGGGGGGTGGGACACATACAGCAAGATTTGGAACTTCTCTATCTACTTTTGTTTCCAACTAGAGCTGTTGAGAACTGCAGAAATGGGGGGAGGAGACAAAAAATAATCTCTCCCATTCTTCCACTACTGGGAGCTTCTGAGAGGAATTCTGCTCAGCAAAGACTTCTGCAGACAAAATGAATAAAAAATCTGTATTCATAGAGCACCAGGCTACTGAATTACCCCTGGTAACTAAACCAGATAAAAGTGTTCTGTGAGCATTTATTTGGAATGTGCACTTGGGGAAGCAGTGGAGGGAAGTCTTGACAGCACAAAGCTTTCCCAAGGAGGAGGCAGGACACTGCAGTAAGATAAAGGAGTCCCTGCAGATTTTACTCTGCTAACCTTGCGGTTAAAGGGGGCGGTGCTCATCTCCATTTCAAGGGCCTTGAGACAGCACTTGTCCAAAGACGTTTCCGTGGTCATGTGGCCAGCATGACGTCATGGAGTGCTGTTACCTTCCCATCGAAAAGGTACTTATCTATCTACTGGCATTTGCACACTTTCAAACTGCTAGCTTAGCAGGAGCTAGGGCAAGGACAGAAGCTCATCCCATCGTGCATACTTAGGCCCCATTGCAGAGAGAAGCCCAAATTAAGAGATCGTCCAGCCCCAAGCTAGATGGGGGAGGAGGGAAGAGTAGCCACATCCTAGAATCTCTCAGGATACCCTATATCTAGAAGGGTTATAACTTTAGTTTGGCAATATTCAATCCTTAGGTATAAACAAATAAACGATTGGACTTGATAGAGTTTTGCTTGTTGTCTTGGGTTTGGGCCTGACAACAAGGAAAACACGTATCTTACTTCTGATCCAAATTAAGATCTCAGATTCCACTTCTGAGGCTGCTGCTGGTCTTTGCTGGTACAAACATCATGACTGTTTCTGTTCTTTACTCATTTATTTTGAGGAGAAATGCTAAATGAATCTCAACTCTTATATATGCATGCAAAGCAAAGGTAAAGTTTTCCCCTGACAGTCTAGGGGACAGTGCTCATCTAATTTTACTCCGTTAACCTTGTAGTTAGCACAAACCAAGGGAGTCAACATTTATCTGCAGACACGTCCATGATCATGTGACTACCATGACTATATGCCAAGGTGCATAGAACGCTGTTACTTTTCCTACCAAAAATGGTACCTATTTATCTCTTTGTGTTGTTACATGGTTTCAAATTACTAGGTTGGCAGGAGCTGGAGGAAGTAATGGGAACTCACCCCATCTTGCAGTGCCTGGGTTTCAACCTTGGGCTTATGACTTCTGGCTGACAAGCCCAGTGTCTTAACCACTCAGCCACTGCACCCCCTTACATGCAAGGCAGAAAGTGGTAAAATTAGGCCAGTCAGTGTGCCTGAATGTAAATCATAGTACATATCTAAACTCAAAATCGGAGTCAATACTATATTACTCTTTATGGGATGCACTGTATATTCTAGATGCTCCTTGAAGTGCACAAAGTTTTCAATAACTTAGCATCGCTAGTTGATCATAGATATCTGATCAAAGTCTTCAAGAATGGATCCCTAATTCCAAATAATTGTATGTGTCCTCTGTCAAGTTGCAATTTGAAATGGAATTTGTTTAATGCAATTATTTAAATAATAATTTATACAACTGCTAACCAGCCATGCTGTAGTATAATGATTAGAGAAATTTAGAATGTATAAATGCAGCTATAAATGTGTCTCCCATATTTTTTTACTTTAAATTTATTCAAAATCATTTATCTTTCTCATCTGCTTTTCCAGTTATCTGCAAGACATGATCTGGGCAAGGCCCAATAATTTTGTCTCCCGGTTTGTACTGAGTGGGAGCAACAATACAGCAAAATGAAAAACCAAACTACATGCCCATTTTTAATATTAAACAATCAAAAAGTAAGCATCCCAGTCACTGAGCTTGGATGAAGATCCTTTTCTTTGACTTTAAGTACAATAAATCAAAACAACAAAGAAATTGTACCGATCTTTTTCTTGCAGGACCTATTTTTCCATCTAACTTTTTCCTGTGCCTGAATCTCCCCTCTTTTGCATATATGTTCTGAATATATCAAGAGAGCAGAATAGCAATTTATTGAAATAAATAAATCTTTATAACTCAAACTATATTTTGCTGCTGTTTGTACACACTAAATCTATATTACAAGTGTGTTATCTATGTGTAATGCATGCCTAACTGCATTCAACCAACCACCTTGTCAACTGTGATAAACAAGCAGACAAATGCTGTGTGTTGTTTCACAACAGTAGCTGTAGAAATTTTCAGATGGCTGATTGAGAATGATGGTTTTTAAATTATTGCACTCAGTGGTCCCTGGGACTCGATCCAATGCTGAGTTTGCCCAGAATCAATCAACTTGAAGCATCTTGCTTCATCCCAGTGTTGTTTTACAGATATTCTTTCTACTTAGCAGAAAGAAACACCACTTTTGGTTTGTTTTCACCCAACCACATTACAACCTTTATTTCCAAGAATTTCTGTTCATCAGATTTATGCAATGGACAATGTGTCAAAATCACTGTAACCTTCATGCAGTCAGAATCAAAAAAGCTATTTACGTTCTGTTTACTGTTTTGTAGCTGTTGTGTTAGAACTGTTCAGTAATTCTCTGATTCTGATTAAAACACAAGGACAAAACTGAGAATAATGCAGAGTATCCTGTTTAGAAAGTAAGCCCATTATGAAGACAACTTTGTTGAGAAGGATTTTTTTCTTTCCCAAATTGATTTGCAGTATAAAATCATCTCTGGGGGGGGGAAAGTGGCTGTTTTTCTACATGCTTCATTAACTTTTAGTTTTGTCAGGCAATATAAATAACAATATCAAGAGCACATCTAATTGATTCAGCAGTGAGTTCCAAATCCCTGTAGTAGAAAAGAACATGATGTAACTATATTGTTTAGCAAGGTTGGCTGAGGCAGGCAAACAATGGCTCATTTTTCCAAGGGGGTCCAAATACCACTTTTTTTTGGTTAATGCTAGAATTGTCAACATGAAGCAAGAAAGCAAGAAAGAACTGCTGGGGGGTACTGGCAGTCAACACATTAGCATTCTTTCCTTGGGGACATGCTGGAATGGACAGCGGGGGTGCAGCTTTCTTTGCTGTCTACCATTCCCCCAACTCCAAGCAAAGCCGCAAGCAGTTGTGTGGGTCAGCTGAGGAGGAGAAAGAGGCAGAGGAGGAGGAGGAGGCTTCAGTGTTCTCTCCTAAGGTATGAGGGGAGGGGAAACTGTACAAGCCTATATCTCAAATGGCAAGAGGGAGGACAAGTGACTAGGATGCCTGTGGCAAGGTACAGCTGGCTGGGGGCCATCAGTGGTAGATGAGTGAGTCCTCTTCCTCCCTCAAGAGAGGAGGCCCTTGGGACACAGGAGAATGGGGAGTGGGGATGCAATTTTTCTCATGGTCCATGGCTCCCTGGCTCCCCCTCTTCCTAGAAAAGTGACAGCCTGACAGGTCAGCCAAGGAGGGGGGTGGAGAAGGAGATGGCAGCAGGTTCATTGGGTCTCTCCTGACGGTCATGAGAGGAGGAGAAACAGCAAAAACCAATATTATATGTGGAAAGAAGAATGACCCTAAGGATCATGAATTGGATTGTATAGTGTAGTCCTAAAGTCTGGCTGAGTAATATGTTGGCAGCACAATCCTATACCTTTGTGTGTCAGTGTGTCTCCCTGTGAGTGTGCATGTGTGTATATGTACACAGGCACTATCAAGTCAGCATTAATTCCTAGTGAATGGCTGGATTAATCCCTGAAGTTTTCTTGGCAAAGATTCAGGAGTGGTTTGCCATTGCCTTTTTCTTAGGACTGAGAGAGAGAGGTGGCTTTGTTCCTAAGATGAGAGTACTCACGGTGACTTGATTTCTAGTCTGATACCTTAACCATTACATCAAATAGGAAATCCCATTCTGCTGAATTCAATTTAGAAAAATAGATCATTGGGACCACTAATGCCATTAAGTCCAGCCCCCTGCTCCATGCAGGGACTCCAAAAAATCTATAACAGATGTCTCTCCCACCTGCTTAAGATCTCCTTAAAGGAGAATCTGCTATTTTTGGGGAGGTAATTAGTTCCTGTGTTGAATTGCTCTTACTGTTATATTTTTTTAAAAAATTCAACTGCACCTGCCTTCTTACAACCGCAGACCTTTATTCTTTAAATGAAGACTTTAATGAAGTCTTGATCTTCCTGTGGGAGACAGCCTTTCCGATATTTGAAGATATTCCCATCTTCTCCTGTCTTCTAAAAGTTAAACATTCTCAATTGTATTTGAAGGATTTATCCCCCTGGTAGGAATATGTAGGATTAAAGTTGGTTTAAACTTGGCTTATCCTATTATCTGGGAAATGGATACCTCAAGCATTATCTGTGCTTTCATATTAGTTAGGGTATTATATTAATGTATCCCTTTTAGTTCTTTTAATATGTCTCATAAAATTTCAGCTGATTTTGTTATTTGGATCAGGCTGAAAGTCTATGAACAAGCCAATAGCTTTATTTTAACAACAGTGAACTTTAATATTTGATATTTTACTTTGTCCCTATGTCCCATGAACAGACATAACACTGATAAAGTGTGTTTTATCTTATTTGCCTATTGAGTTAGACAATACTTTAAGGAAGAAATATTTAAATTATTTATCTGAGATTTTATAAGTAGATAGCTAGGGTACTATGACAAAAGCTAAGCATTTCTCCCAAATAAGATTTCTGCACCACTGTTGTTCTCATTCTCTATTCCTTTAAAATTGCTTCTTTAATGTACAGCAAACACTGCATTCTTTTCTGATAAACAAAGTTTTGATCTTGTTGGGGAAAACATTAATGCTTTTTAAAAAGATGAAGCATCTTGATGTCATAGAACCTTAAATGGCCTTTGGGGACATTTCCCAATTTATTTAATTAAATTATTATCTAAGATTGACCACCACCCCTTATTTTAAAGAGAGAAGGAGACTCTCTCTCTATTGCCCCTTATTCAAATCCAAGTGCATATCTTTCTCCTCAATGTCATAGAATCAAACATTCCATGTATTTAAAATAATAAGTTGGTTATATTTGCAATGTTAGCCATTCACACATGTTTAAAAAAGCCAGTGCACAATGAAAAGTACTCTGGTGGAATGGAGGGATGGAATTAAAATGTTAACCCATTTCCTGTAAAATCTCTAAGTATACAATTTTTATATCTTCTCTTTGTGGACTCACAAAGACCTTAAAGGTCTGAAAAAACCTTTAAGGTATAGGTAAGAAAGGACTTGTTAAAATAACAAGTATAGTCAAACAGTGTGGTTTAATCAGACTATCTGGAGCAGAGGTAACTAAGACACTAGTGCATAGATAATTTGCCTTAGATGTTTGTGGATGCTAAATTCAGCATAGTAATGCCATATGGTAGTTAGCAAGAGAGGAAATGTTTTGTCGTAAATGAAGAGGTGATAGTATCACAAGCCAGAATTTCCTTTGCCTGCCTCACCATTGACCTAAATCTGGAGTTAGTTTATTAATTGAGGAACATGGTTAGTTACATCAAATAATAATTTCCAGCTATAAATGGGTCATTAAAAATCTGGTTTCATGGACCAAATGATCATATTACTTCATGTAACTCACATAATGATTTGGATCTAGAGAATCTTTTGTGCGCACAAAAGGTCTTGCGTAACTTTGATTTCTTTGTTTGTTTGCAGTATCTACCATCCACCATTAATATAATGCTTAATTTCTGAAGCCAAGCAAGATCAATTAATATTTGGATGAGGGATTGCCTGGAAATTCCAGAACTGTTGGCTAGATTGAATAATTGCAAAATCATGCATGAAGGAACCAATGACAAATATTATAAATCTGTAATATTGCCAAGAAAACTGAATGGCTAAACCAGAGTTGAGTCCAGCTTGTCATCTGTTAAGGAATAGGTACCCATTCAAAGGGCCATGTGGTAATACATTTTATGCGGTTATCTTGTATAAAGTGTGATTCATACCGTATTAGGCAATCTGAGCTCTTTACGTAAGATCACAGTACACGTAGAAACTGCAGGGAGAGAGAGAGGAACCTACCAGTAAATAGTAGCCAGATCAAGGAACTACCAAAAACGCTCCCACTAACAGTTTTAAAGGGACTTAAGCAACTAACATAAAGAGTCCGTACATTCTATTCATCCAGATTAGCATATTCATCCAAATTAAAAAGAAAACACTTCTTCCTTTCCAAAACAATGAATTTGTCCAAGTGTTATGACAGTGCAAAAGAAATCCATAATCAAGCTGCCAAGCTTAAGAGAAACTCCCCTCCCCTCCAATTATTGTAACAAGCAGAAGATGCTAAGCAGCTAAATCTTGACTGTCTGGGAAGGGCACTAGTTCACAGAGCATATCCAAAGTGCCTTTTGTGAGGCCACACCAGCAGCCATCACTTATACGAGGATGGATAATCCAGTGCCTTACAGATGCTTTGGCTATAGCTCCAAAGTCCTTTATTCTTGATAGAGCCAGTGGGTAGAACTGGAGTTTCCCTCCAGTCTTGGTGATTTCATGAACATAGCAACAATTTGGAAGCAGTTTGCCATTGCCTGCTGTATTTTTCCTCCTATTTTTCAGTGCAGCCCAGAGCAAAAATATTATCTAGCCCTGGTCCTGCTCAGCTTTCAAAAACAGCCAAAATTGGTTAGCTGTGCCAAGCTAATTAAGCTGAAATTCAAAATATCTCTGTGGCATGACATTGTCTGTCTCTGAACTATACCAACCAGGCCATCGAAAGATGTTCTGCATATACTTCCAAGTGACTGAACTCTCACAAAGCAAAGGAAAATAAAAGACATGAAGCGTAAGTCATAAACATGGCATATTTCCCTTGTTCACAGTCCGCATCAACATAAAGCAGATTATGAAGACCAGGAGTAGAAAACAACTTGATGGCATATAATCAATAAATTAGTCAACAAAAGAAAACTGACAATCAGGAATTAAAGTCACATCTACTATCAGTGTCAGAGATGTACATTTCTCAATGTACAAGAGATGTACAATATTTATTCTTACTCATTTAACTGTGATCTAAATGTGCAATTGTTTTGGACAACAAGATATCCCTTCCTGAGTTTTTGGAGGGAAAGCAGGCTATACATCTACCAAATGAAAGACAGTAGTACCATTTATAGTTTTCTACTTAATACTTACGTAATAGAGCTGAGAAACAATTTCAACCCGTGGAATGAATGTATTAAATTGCCTTCCCTGTGTATTTTTGGGTCAGTAAATATCAGCTTTTTCTCTTAAGCTGGTTAGGCTTTTTTCATTGCTAATCTGAAATGCTATGCACCTCTTCTTGAGTCAGCAGAAAATTATGCCTCCATGAAATCAATATCATCATTGCTAATCTCTGTCTGTTCCATGTCACTGCCATTACATGACTTTCCTCCAAGGTAACAAAGCCTCACAGCTTTTACTTGCCTTGAAATAAACTTTGGATGATATAAAAATAACAGGAAATTTACCACTCTGACAGCCGTTTAGATGATGAAACTTAACCTTATCTTATTCATTGTGGGGAAAGAGATAAGGGGAATATCAGGAAATCTCAGCAGAAAAATATATATATATATTGCCAGCATACATGTGTCCCAAAGTTTGGTGGAAGTAGGGACTTAGATAGAATACATCCAGAAATACCCAGATAGTGTGAAAGAAAAGCTTGCTTGTTTGGAGATGACTCTTCCCCGCCCCGCCCCATTTTCAAAAATATTTCTAAGCATCTGTAAATCACAGGGTTCCTTGGTCTGTTGCCAATGACTTTGAGAGCTCAGTGGCACCTCATGTACACTCCATGTTTTAGGGAAGAGAGCAGGTCTAATGCATTTTCTCATTAGCCATTTTCTATTGCCTCAGAGAAAAAAAATTTGGATAAGTGGAAAAGGAATATAAGTAAATAGATAATGTTAAAAGGAGAAGCCAAATACAAGGAAGGTACTCAGAATTTAACAATCACAGTTTGCAAATGTTTCTTTGCTGGGCCACCTTTCCTAAGCCATGATTCTCCTCAAACCAACAGGAGATCTGGGGTTGTGCGGGGAAAGTTTGATGAGAGTCAGGTGAGTGTGGTTGCCCCTCCCCTTAGGTGAGAGCTGGGGGAAGTGGCTCCCTGCTTGGTGGGCAAGAGCAACTGGACAGGGCTGTGTGTGAGTTGACTGAATGCAGAGTGTGTGTGCTGGGGAATATAGGGGTGCTGGATGTGACCTCTCTGCTGTAGTGAAGGAAAGGGATAGGGACTTGAAGGCACTAACAGCAACTAACTATAGGGCTGACTATTTGTTAGCTGAAGAGGGTTCCCTTTTTGGATCCAGAAGGAATGTTGAGGTTGGGGGATGGAACGGCTGGTGGGGGAGGCAAGGTAAGGCAGTGTATTTCATTGGTGTCGGGTAATGGAAATATGGCAGGAGGCTCACAAGGAATACAACCTCGGTATTTAGTATTGGTCTCCCATTCTGTCCCCTTGCATTCACCTCATTTACCTGGTCAGCAGATTTGAGGTTGCCTGTATTTTAGGATGCTTTTAAATGCTAGATCAACATCTAACAAAGCTTGCCTTATTGCTGATTTGATTCTTGCAGAGAAGGCTGGTCTGGCTTGTATTACTGAAACAGGAGGTGTTGCTCTCTCAGAAATGTTCTCAGCTAGTTATCAAGTATCGCATCAGCCTAGACTACGGGGTGTCTATGTGACTGTTGACATCAGATAATCTCTGATGGCCTCTAGGGGCATGGCTCCACAAGGGCCCAGTTGTGGGACCCTTTTACTAAGGTTGAGCCTGAGGGAACAGATGATATTGCTGCTGTTGTACCAGCCTCCCTGCTATATGGAAGCTTCCCTACCTTGCTACAAGGATGGTGGTGGAATTCCCCAGGCTTATAGTTCTGGGGGATTTCAACTTGCTATCTTTGGGGCCAAGGTCAGAGATAGCCAAGGATTCCATGGAAACCATGATTTCAATAGGCATGTCCCAGGTCACCCAGGGCCCAACTAGTAATAGTGGACATCCCCCAATTTGGTGTTCTTATCAGAGCAGTGCCTATGTGATTTGGAATTGATGGACCTTACCTTGGTCCCCCTGTCATGGTCAGATCACAGTCTGGTGGCTATGAGTTTCTCTAGAGCTGCACCCCTCCATAGGGAGGGATTGGTTCACCCTCAGCAGCTAATGGACCCAGAAGGGTTTCAAAAGGAACTGGAGTTATAACTGAAGATCTGCTGTATAGTCCTGCTGAGCCCCTAGTCATCACCTAGAATAGGAAGGTGACAAGAGCTCTTGATAGGATTATGCCCAGTTGACCTGCTCTAACCCATAGACCTCTTTGTCCCAAATGGTATACTGAGGAATTGAGAGGGTTGAAATGGATGAAGAGATATTTAGAGCACTACTGACAGAAGACAAAGAATGAACTCAATTGAACATGGGTAAGAGCTGCTATTAATTCAGGTGGCAATTCAGGTGGCACAAATTCTTCTCTGCACTAATTGTGTCTTCAGATAATCACCCAGCAGTGCTCTTTAGATAGACCTGCCTACTCCTGGGGAACGAGGATACAGAGGTCCACCTGAGGAGGCACACTGAGGAATTTACTGATTTTCTGGGAGACAAAATTGCTCAGGTTCCTTCCCAGTTAGATGTTGGCATGGTTGCTGGTCCAGTGAAGGTACATGAGGAAGGTTCTTGCTCTGTTATCTGGGAATGGTTTGAGTATGAGCACAAGCACCTGTATTTTAGACCCATGCCCCTCCTGGCTTGTGAAAGCTTCCCAGGAGGTGACATGCAAGTGGGCTCTGGTGGTCATTAATGCTTTTCTGCAGGAGGGGGTAGTGCCCCAGCCTTTTAAGGAAGCTGTGGTCCACCCTCTTCTTAAGAGGCCATTGTTAGACTCCACCCTATTTGATAATTTTTATCCCATCACCAATCTTTCCTTTCTAAGGAAGGTTGTTATGAAGGTGGTTGTACTGCAGCTCTAGAGGTTCCTGGATGAAATAGATTGCCTGGACACTTTCAAGTCAGGGTTCAGGCCTAAATAAGGGACAGAAATGGCATTAGTTGATGGTATCTGGTAAGAGTGAGATGGAGGTAGGGTGTCCATTTTTGCTGTATTTGACCTCTCAGCGACTTTCAATACCATTGACCATGGCATCTTTCTGGAGCAGTTTTGGGGGTTGGGAGTATGTGGCATTGTGTTGTCCTGGTTCACTTCCTTCCTCTGTGGTTGCTCTCAATTAGGGTTGATAGAAAGGGAAATGTCTGGCCCTTGTCCCCTGTTTTACAGGGTCCCGCAAGGTTCAGTACTTTCTCTACTTCTTTTTAATATCTACATGAAGCCATTGAAGGAGATCATCTGCCACCATGGGCTGAGATATCATCAATATGCAGATGATACCCAACTGTATGTCTCAACCCAGGGAGAATTCCATCTTAGGTCTTGGATCAGGTTGCACTGCCCCAGATGGACCCAGTGTATAATCTGGGGTTTCTCCTGGATTCATGCCTCCTGTCAAGGAGCAGGTGGAAGTCGGGGCCAGAAGAGCATTTGTGCAACTGTCTAGGTTTGCGCATGTGTTACCTGTCTTGCAGGAGCAGAATTGGCTGCCAATTGACTTCGGGGTCCAATTCAAGGTGCTGATTGTCACCTTTAAAACCCTACATGGCTTGGGACCAGGTTATTTGAAGGATTGCCTTTTCCTGATTGTATCTAACCAACCCACTAGAACAGGGAGGCAAAGAACATTCTAGGTCCATTTAGTGGGATGAAGAAGGGCCTTCTCTGTAGTGGTACCCTCTCTATGGAACATCAACCCCACAGATATAAGACTAGCCCCTTTTTTAACATTCTTTCACAAGATCCTGAAAATATGGTTTTGTCAAATGGGCCAAGGACCCCAAAGTGAAATGGAGCCTATCAAATGGAGAGTTTGACTGTTGTTGCCAGAAGGGAGTGGGATTTAGGGGATTTATATGCAGGTTGTATTTATGTAAGCCACTTGGAGTCACCAAGAATGAGTTGGGCAGCCATATACATTTTCTTAAATAATAATAATAAAGAATAGGTACTGATATACCACTACTTACTCTGATATGGATCCAACTGATTGGGTGAAACTTCTGAGTCTCCCAATTCAGCAAAGGCTGCTCCAGGGAGCTGAAAAGATAATAGTTCTGAAATTTAAAGAGGCAACATTATTTTAGGGATAAGTTCAATTTTTGGAAGATCTAACAGCCTCCTTAGGGTTGTAACTGCTATTATTTCAACTTGGTGAAGGACCTGATAGTTTTTTGTCATTGTCACAGGATGAGTTCAATTCTAATCTGTTAAAGAGTGGTCTGGCCTTAGATGACTGAGAAGAGGTTATTCTCTGGAGTAAAGAAAGCCTTGCAACAGATTTAAAAGAAGAAAACAACAAATGTAGCAATGTTGTCATTCCATATGTTGCAAGACTATCAGAAAAACTCAGGAGGATTTTCAACAAACACAACATATATGTACACTTCAAACCCCGAACATATTGAAGCACAAATTTGTCCATGCCAAAGATAAAACACTCAGACATAGACAGACTGACGTTATATATATAATACAATATAACAAGGGTTGTTCATTACATTGGAGAAACTAAACAACCTCTCTACAAGCATATGCAGCAACATAGGAGATCAAATGTTTCAACAATCCATTTACATCTTAAGAATAAGGGTTATTCCTTTGAAGACAGCAAAGTTCACATTTTGGACAGAGAAGAAAATTGTTTGCAAAAGGAATCAAATAATTTATGTCAATACATTGCAGCCCTCTCTGAAAGGGGGGGATTAGACACTCCTTAGCTCCTGTTTATAAGGCAGCTCTGTCACAACTTCCAAGACATTCACCACACTATTTATCTATGCTTGTGTGCCTGGATGATGCTGAGGGCCCAGATTAACCCCCATTTGAACATCTCTAAACTTTTTTATTGTCTTGTAGTCTGCTCAGATAAAGTTATAAATTCCTACCATCTCTCACCATTTACTTTGAATTGAGGAAGCTTGAGTGAATGTTTTCAGAACAGTAAAACCAGAAATAAAAGTCCAGTTAACTTTTTGAGAAAGCTTTTTGCAATTGTTTGCCTTGTGAAAAGGGTGAAAGCTAAGAGCTAGCCACACATCTAGCTGCAATTTTCCCTTTAGTAACTTCAGTGAGGGTCAGAAAGCCTCAAAATCATTTTTTTCTTCTCTCCCTGGTTAACCAGAAAGTCTGGGTTTTATGTCTGCCCAATGTGAGTTCTTGAGCTGGTCATCCCCTCATCCAGGGACAAGTTCAAAAACGCTTTTTCAATTCTGATTATTTTAAGATTGTCCTTAAAAATGTATCCTGTTTGCATTCATGTGATTCAGCAGAGATGAGATTTGTAATTCAGTCAGCCTTTCACCCTGATGTCTGTTGCTTTTTCCATTTCCCCACAATGGAAGTTGTTGGAATCATAAGGGTTAATTGGACTTTAGAATTAACTGGGAATAACTTTCTCACAATGTTTCTTGATAAACAACACCTGGAGAGTTCTCCTATCAAAATAATGAGCTGAGAAAAGTTGAGGAGGAATTCGTAAACTATTTGATGTACACATGCGCACATATTCTTAA
>JANHZU010003581.1:9505-24291 GCA_032468055.1 Acrochordus granulatus
TGATTTTTTAAAAAAACTAGGTTTTTAATATTTATTTTGTTTATTTGGTTGAAAATATTTTTTAAAGAAGTTACATCTTTTATTTTTCTATCAGACATGGGCATCCATGGTATTGCATGGAGGCTAAATAACAAAATGAGCATCACAACATTGAAATGCCCCTTTTATACTTGTGTCATGACATTGCACCTTAAGAGGTGGTGCTTCCAGGGTGATATCACAACATATAGTTTGTTATTTGAGGAAATCTCACTCTAATGCAGAGGTCCCTAACTTCAGGTGAATTTACGACAAAGTAAAATATTATCCTTTAAAATCATCTGATCCTTATAAACATATATAGCTTTATTGGACTATGATTCTACCCAAGATGGAAACATTGCATATTACATATGTGTGTCAATCCTTAACTAATGCTACTGTTTTACCAGTAGGATAAAGGAAGAGATTATCTCTGTGCATCTTTTGTCCTCTTCTGGTAGGAACAATAGTAATCCAAATACCAAGCAACTGCCATTTTGAGTAGATGTAGTTATTGTCAAGTGAAAAAATTAGATAGAAGGCTTATAAGATTCTAAGGAAAGGATCCAGTCCCATTACATTCCCAAATTAGGGCATCATATGGCTTGTGATTACTTGGATACACCCAAGCTAACTCTATAGTTTGTTTGCTTACTATCTACTTTGATTTCTACAAAACAAAAATAAAGGAAGTACTAGAAAATAATCATTCATCATAAAATAACAATAATGATAGTCTTTTTTCAGTTAATTTTGTTAATGTTCCATCTCATTTTTGAAATACTTTCTAAAGTGCCATAAGCAATACTTTGGAGCATCTTCTATTTAGATATCTAATGCATGCTATCTGAAAGAGGAATGAAATATAATCGAAGGAACCTGAAGGTTACTTATAAAGTTAGAAGACAGAAAAGTACTAAAGAAAGGTTTCTTTCTTATTTCTAAACTATGCTTTTAAAAAATTGTTAGAAGTTCAGAATAATAAAATATTCAAGTTTTTTTAAAAAAGTGAAAAAAATCCTTTCATGATAGTTGCAATCACATAGTTTATTAGAGTTTAACAGAAAATAACATCTCTTGTCATTTCTAGATACATTTAGAGAACTACAGATGGGAAACATGATATTAATAAGTTATTTAAAAGATGCCAGTCTAATCTAACATATTGAATATATTAACAACATACACATAGATGAAGGAAATAAAGTGTTTTATGTGGGAAGTGCAGCAACAAGATAAGGTTTATTAAGTTTCAAATGAGTAATTTACTGCTGAAAGTATATTAAGTGCTGGGTACATGAACCTATAAGTTTCATTGAACTTACTGATTTTTTTTCTTTTGAGTAGATATGCTCAGAATTATATTATAAAATTCCCAGTTAAGTTAAAAGTATGCAAGTTATAAGTAGGATAATAGAAGTAACAAAATAAAAAGTACATAAGTGATGCCTTTGGCTATATAGGGAGATGGTATTAAATGTCTGAATACAGCTCTTACAAGTGTGATATATGATCCTACAAGCAAATTTCCAGTGTTCAAGGGACTGTGATGGGAAAGTAGTTCCAAAAACATGCCTGTTTATTATTTGGATACTGATCAAGGATATTCTTCATCTCTCTCCTCTGTTCATCCATTTGCAGACTTAAGACACTTGAATTATGGATTCCTACATGTTCAGACAACACACACATGCATTTAAAACTCAGTGGAAAAATTTTTTAAAAAATTAGTTTTCCAAGCATTTTGGTGTTTCAGAACTCATTATCTTACGGTCTTTTAAGGACATGGTTTCTTATCCAATGCAAAAGGTATTGCAGGAATACAATGAATAAGAAGCAGCATTTTAAATATGGGAGATGATAGCATGCTTTTAATAATGTTCTTTCTGTTCCACAAGAACAGACACGGTAATTTAGAAATATTCATTTTCATTATTATTGGGTTCTAATGGAAGAAAGAATGGGGGAGCAACTTGTGATTTAATTTTAATGAATATATTAGGCGAAGTAAAGTTTAAGTAAAAGTTTTAAGTAAAGTCATTTGGAGCATTAGAACCAGACTTTTGATTACACATTACAGTATATCAAATATGGTCATGAAGCTTGAAAACAACATTTACTCTCTCATCTTTCCAAACATATTCTGAATTAATAATAATTCCTGAAAAAATTCAAACCAAGACCTGAGTTCAGTATCCACAAATGGGACAAATCCACCTCTATTTATCCTTGCAAAATAGACTGCATTACATCAAACCATTGGCCCCTTTAGATCAGGGATATCTGCAGGGGCACAAGGAATAAAAAGCCACATCATTAATTTCTGCCACTAGTTCATGTGTGCTTTTACTACTGATTATTATATCCCACCCAATCTAATAACTTTAAACAGCATATGTGATCTCAGTATAATGTAAAAAAAAATAAACATTCACAATATGATTAAAATGTACTAATATATCACAATCATAAAACTCTAATTCAAAAGATACAATATAAAAATAGAATATACCAGAAAAATAGAAAAGAATAAAATATAACATAGTGCCTGAACTCAGTTAAAAATTTCTCTAACATAGCTCCATTTTAAACAATCTCCTGGAAAACCAACAAAGAGGGGACTAGCCAGATCTCTACTAGAAGACCATCCCAATGCACCAATGCCATCCCAGAGAAGCACCGCTTTCTGGCTTCAGCTCATTTCATCTCTCAAAATTGTGGACAACAAGGAGTATCTCCCTAGCTTATCTAAGGCCAATTCCAGTTGAATAGCTGGTCCTGCAGAACCCACTTTAAATTGTACCCAGAAATCAACTGGCTAACAGTGCAGGCCTCCTCAAATCCATATTGCATATTCCCAGAATCAAATGCCAGTGAGCACACAGATATTGTGTTCCAGACAATAATATTTTGGAGTCTATATGAAAGGCTTTCTCCTGAATAGAAGGCTACAGTAGTTTAATAGAGTGGTAGAGAGGGCAAGAGTTTCTGTAGCAAGGCTACATTTTATGATACCTGTGTTAGCTCTCTTCATTTGGCCAGAATACTCCAGGAATACCTAAAGCAGCAGCAGTGAGCTTTTGAATACCTGCAGTAAGTTATGGTTTCAAGGAAGAAAGCAAGAAAGATGCTTAGTCAAATAATTTGTCCATCCCTTTAAAATATCAAACATGCTTTTGTAAAAAAGTTATATAAAATATAAGACATGCCATTTAAAACAAATTTAAAAAGACAAAACATAAAATCATAGATATAACCCAAAAGGTTCCAGGGCCACAATCACTGAATACTTTGATGTGGGAGCTGCCTCATGGTGCAGCCATCAAGAAGATCATGTTTTGAGTCACTAGGCTATGGACAAGTCTCCTCAGAGACATACAAGCAGAACCCTTCCTCAATGATCTCAAAGGGGGAGGCCAGAAGTGAAGGCTTCTGAACTATTATCAGAATTAGCTCCATGCAGAGTATACTGTAGTCATCTGTGTCACTGTAGGCACATCCTCCTTTGGAACTTCTGTTTCATTTATTTTAATGCAAGGACTTTTCTGTTTGGCAGCAATCCGATACAAGAAAAATACAGTACCTTTTCTACCTATCATGAATTTGCTATGAATCCCTTCAGAAATGAAATACAGTCATGTTTGGAGAGCAGTGTTTAGTCTTACTTAGGAGAGTGGAAAACTCATATCCACCTGCCACTGTGTAAAGTACTAAAATACTATTTTAGGACAAAGTACTGAAATATAATTTTAAGTTGATAAGAGAGACCTGGATTTTATTGTATTTGCTCTTTATGAAGAACTGAAAATTTAATTATAGTTTCACATAATCTACAATGACAAAGTCACACAGTAATTTAGGGCAAGATAGTCCCCAAATTTATGCAGTCAGTTTTTAATTCAAACAACCAATATGAAGCTAAAGAATTATTGAATAGCTGAATAATTCATTGATAGACAGAGTCACTTAGTAGTTTTTAAAGTATTTAGATGAGCTACAGAAAATAAAGAGGTGTGGTGGTGCGAGTGGTTAAGAAGCTGGGCGTGTTGTCTGGAAGGTCGGTGGCCTGAGTTCAGCATTGCTATGCAGCAGGGTGAGCTCCTGTTGTTCCACCTCAGTTCCTGCCACCCTAGCAGTTCAAAAGCATACAAATGTAATTAGATAAGTAGGTACCACCTATTCCAGCAGGAAAGGTAACAGTGTCCATGTGCCTTTGACGTCTCGTCATGCCAGCTGCATGACCACAGAAGTGTCCTCGAACAAACACTGACTCTTCTTCTTGGAAGTGGAGATGAGCACTGCACCCTAGAGTTGGTCATGACTGACAGGGTAACCTTTACCTTACAGAAAATGAAACTATAGATTTGTAATTTAATCACATTTTTTGGACTTTGAATCGTAAAATATATATACTAAGGCTACATTACATTCAGGTGCTTCTGTAGCATTACTGGAAGTTCACTTGAGGTATTTCTGCAAACAGACCCATCTATTTAACAGCAGAATTAACAGCAATTCACAATTTCTTCAATAAGGAAAATAATCTGCACCATCTTCCCAAAGGCAAATGAAGAACTTCTATGCACAAAATTGTGCACAGAAGAGCTTTGCCTATGGCATGAAATAACCATTAGGTGGTTCTTTCATTATTTCAATATTTAATGCACCAATGCTCCATACTGCTCGCTTTACTCTACTATTTGACATATTGTTTTAATAGTATCACCATTTTAGATCCTAAAATTGTACCCATTTGCCCTGTTCAAATACTTTTTTTTGTTTATAAGTGTGGCAATTTGTGTGTGCTTGTGTTTATCAAACAGAACAGAGCAGGAAAAAGAAGTAAAGCTATCAGAATATCTACTAAACCTTGAAGGGTTTTAGGAGGAAGAAATAGCTATAGTTTGATAGCCTCAACAATAGAAGGTGAATGCATTTATCTTCTGTCCTTTATAGACTGAGTTTGAGTCAAAGCAGAGAGTAATTTCACCTTCAGTTCTCAGACAATTGCCACAGTCCTTGTACCGATAAAATTGCTGGCTCTGGTCTGTGAGCAATAATGTTCTTCTCTTCAACTATGCTATCTTTCTTTACCCTTCAAGTATGATTTTTTTAATTATTATTTCTCAACTAATCTGCAGCACCTGGAAATCCCAGGAGGCCTTCATCCAAGCACTAACCTAGACTCCTTTTCATTCTTCACATTATAGTTAAGTGAATCTCTAATCTGACAGATGTTAAACACTCATGATTTTTTTTTCTTACTCCTTAAAGGAGAAGTGGAAAAATGATAAATGGACATGGTAATTTAAAATAAAAATGGCATGGGAAATTATTTATTAAAGTTAATTTTCCCACTTTCTAAATAGCTTGTTGTTATGAACAAAGACAGGTAGTCCTTGACATTTGACCATTCAGTAACTGTTTCAAGTTATGATGGAGCTGAACAAATGGTGTTTATGACTTGACAAGCACTTTCCAAAGGTCTTTCATCCAGGTCCAATCCTGCTTAGTACTTTGAGCTAAGACAAGATTGGATAAATACTGTGTTATTGACTTTTCTATTCTAGAAATGTTTCAATATTAGAAATAGCCAAGTGAGGACCTATTGAAGGAAAAGCATGAAAAGACTAAAACTGATAATTTTGGATCTAATATATGGACTGGTCTCCCATATCAGATTTCTTCAAGAAAAAAAAAGTATAATTCACATTATTAATCTGATGTTAAAGCTTTATATTCTATACTACTTTATGTATTTTATGATCTTAAAATATTGTATTCTTTGCTATTGTATAAATCTCTTAATTGTCTTTCATCAAAAACTGTCCAGGACCATTAAATCCCAAAGAATGTGTAAAACTATTTAAGAGACATCTAAATATAAAACTTGCAATGCTTTATAGAAAATCAGGATTCTAGATTTGATAAATTTGAGCCATCAGATCTAACCACTGTTAATGAAGAAACCATTTCTGACAGATGGCTGTCCAGCCTGAACACATCCAGCCAAGTAGAGATTATTACCGCCCCCAGTAATTAATTCCAGTGCTAAAGTACTTTTATAACTAAAAAATAATTTCTATCACTTAACTGGTATGGTGAATGTTTCTTTATCACACCCCCATAGTCCTTCTAACATTATGGAAAATCACAAGTCCTGTGAGATTTTAGGATTTGGACAATATTTAAAATATTATTTGGAGTGAGTCATGGAGTAATTTCTTGGTCTCAGTATTATAATGAACACAGGAAATTGCCATACCAAAATGTAACAAACTCATGAGCAATATAGTCACAGGAACAATAGAACAGATGTTCAAGAAGTACATCGGGAACTGCTTTGAAGTGTACCTCACTGATAAAAAAAACTGAGGATCTGTGAAATGAACTTAAATAAGTAGTTAAGAATGTATGTGAAAAGAAACTGCCAAGGATGAAGAAACAAAAGAAAGCAAACTGGATGTTAGAAAGACAGTGGAAATTACAAAGAGAAGAATAGAAACCAAAGCCAAGAAAGACAAAAAAAATTGGGATCACATTTAAAGAATTTCAGAGTTGTTAAAAGAGACAAGAAATAATATTACAACAACAACTATAAAGATATACCTGTAGATGTCATTGAAAAACCAAGTATTTCAAAAGATCTCTGAACTAGAAGCAGGTTCATATCTGAAATCGGTATGCTAAAGAATGCCAATACACAGAGAGTAATCAATTCAAAAGAGATCAAACAAAGAAAGAGTGTAGGGAAATACTGTACAGAATGTATGTCTGCATCCATAGTTCTTCAGGCATTCTGTCTACAATATCTAATCCCTTAAATTTATTCCTTACCTCCACTGTATATTCATAACAAATATAGTTGATCCAACACCTTACCAATTACAGCAGTTGCACTCTTTCAAAGTGAACCCATTCCTTGTATCAAAGTTTCTCATACTTATATTAATTAGTATTAGTTGTTACCAGAATGTAAATGTTTCATGATATCTGAAATATTTTATATTTAATATAAATATGAGAAACTTTGTGATCCTAAGAAAATATACACTTGCTTTCAGTCACTGCCAAATAGTGTTATGTGGAAAGTCCTGCATACTCCAGATAATTTTTTGGCCTTTGAATCTTGAATGCTGTACAAATCTGTTAATTAATAATGAAAGAGTGGACAAGGGGGGAGGGACAAGGTTTCAATTGCCCCCCATTTACAACTTCACTTTGGCATGGATGTAAAACTGACCTTTGGCTAGAGGTGAGGTGATTAAACTGAAAACTTGAGACATCTCTCTTTATTGCCAATGTCCTATCTTTTCAGCTTACTACATGAGAACCAGGGTATTAGGTTTCACAGTTTCCTGCCCCGCTTTTGAGAAATGTGTTCATATATTCCATATCATTTTTTCATTTCTTTTGTATGAAGACTGAAGAAGACTCCTGGATTGGAGTTGAAATGTTTCTCTGTAACATCTAAAAATAAAAAGACTAGTTGCCTTTTTAAAATTGGTGTGCAAGTTTTGTTTTTGTTGGGTTTTTTTTTTTGCAATTTTGCTACAAGATATGGCCTGGATTAATGAGAATATACAAAGACACTCCTGTCAGAACAGTGACTACATGATCTGAAATTAAGAGAACTGTTGATGTTCTTTTTCTCACAGTCAGATCATGCCCTGGTTACCATCAAATTCTCTGGAGCTGCTATCCATGCAGGGAGGCTGGACCCATTTCTTGCCTATATCCAACTATACCTGCACTGACTGCTGTTCTATCCCATCCCATGAATCAGTGCAAAGCTCAAAGCTACTCTACTGTGCAGGATTTTAACTCACACATCAGCCAGAAAGCCAATGAAATGATACAACTGTCTTCAGAAAATTTGCAAAACATGGTCTCTTTCATATACTGTAATTCATTCTATGTATGCAAGTATGATTATGTGTGAAACAGAGAAGCAAGAAGTATCAGCTTCATCCAGACTGAATATGCATCCCACTACAAAACAGTAACAGTAAATGATGTTTTCCTTCCTCAGTTTCACCTGTCAGCCTGGAAAAAAATATTAAGAAAATGAGAACAGCAGCTCTGGCAGAGTAAAATAAAGCTTCTTCAACAAGCTTTATACCAAACAATTCTCTGTTATATATTTCAAATTGTTACAGAATAACGTTACTTTTATTCTCCTAAGCCATCTGTTTTTGCATTTTCAAAGCATAGACACTAGGCAGCGGAAAAAGGACAGCATTTTCCATTAGAATGGTAAAAAAGAAAAAAGCAGTATGGTAAAAATGGTAAAAAAGAAAAAAGCAGTACAAGATGGTTCTCAAAGTAATAACAAAGTAATTGTCTGGTATTAGTATCAGAACTCATGCAATGGATTATATTATTACCGGATATTTTTAAGGATTAAGCCATTTCTCATGTACACATGTAATTTTACTGTACTTGAGGTATGATCTGATTCCTTGATGTTCAGGAATGCTAAGTGGCACCCTCCATACAATACATAAGAGGATTTTAGAATTAACTGATAAACAGCTAGCTGGAACAAGAGAACCATAGCATGCTATCAAAGTATTTTGATTGTAATGGGAGAGAAATGTGAAAAGTAAATAAAAAAGTACAATAGAAAAAATGTCATAGGAGACTATGTCAAGATTTTGGTGAAGATTTTGATCCATGGCATGATATAGTTTAGAGTAGCTGGAACACAATAATGAACTCAGAAAATAAATACAATACATAAATGATAATTGGTCCAATTCATTTGTGATCACTAGACACTCATTTGACACTTGACACAAGGTTCTCACATTACTTAGAAAATGTCTACTTTATTTGTGATATCTTTAAATATGATAGTTATTGCAGCCATCAAGTAATGCATATCATTGGGATATATACATCAACATGTAAACTTGATCCTATCTTCAGCCAACTCTGAATAAACTCATAGCTTTAGTTTATTCAACAAATCAGAGAATTGCTTTCCTTCATCCAAATTAATTTACTTGGCAAGAAATAAATTTTGTTTCAGTAAATTTTACTTCCAGTCCAATCATATTTGCACTTATTTTGAAATTAGTCTCTTAAATTTATTTCTACAAAGGACTGGATGAGAACTTCACTCTATCAGATTTTTTAAATGAATAACCCAACTTTTGATTTGCTGAAGTATATCAGAAAGCCTGTGCATCCTGATACTGACATTTTTCAGAATTTGGCAGTGAAAGATACAGAATGAGAAAATCTATATAAAATTTATATACTGGAGAAAAATATGCAAGAAATCTGGAGGAAAATAACTTGCAAAAAGAGCATGCATTAGAAATGGAAGAGAAAAATATATCCATTATGATAATAATGTATAAAAATGTATAAATTTATCCAAAGACACTTCCATGGTCATGTGGCCAGCATGACTATACACCAAGTCGCATGGAATGCTGTTACCTTCCCACCAATTTAGAAGGTACCTATTTATTGCTTGCATTTTTACATGCTTTTGAATTGCTAGGTTGGCATGAGCTGGAGCGAGTAGCCATTATGCAGCACTTGGGTCTGAAACTGCTGAGCTGCCAACCTTCCAGTTGACAAGCCCAGCATCTTAACTTGTAGACCACCATGCCCCTTATACATTAATATAATTAATATAGGAAATTATAATTTACTCTTAGATATTAATTATACCCCTGCACAAAAAAAGATGCAGAATAAATCTAGTGGGGAAAAAAGCAAGTAAAAATCTGCTATTATAGGGTGCAGTGCTATTGATATTTTCCCTACCTGTAATTCTTTGTTCATGTTGGTGGGCAGATGTGGAGATTTTTCAGAGTTGCTGCTGCTAGAAAGAAAACAGTAGGAGTAACTGAATTTTGAAAACCCAGGTAGTTCTTTGTTCCTCTGATTGTGGGAAAAATAAATCAGAATATCAACATTATGCAAATCAAAAAGAGGGTTTGAGATGTTTATTGATATTTTCAGCCTAAAAATGGATATTAGGTATAAATAAGATATCATAAAACATATTCCTACTACCTAATTATTTGCTGGATATGTTTATTCTTCAATAATTTAGTGAAACTTACTTACAATACAACTGTTTTAAAAAAGCTAGGGTTTGAGACATGTCCCTGGATTTCTCTTAGAGCTAGCAAAAACTGCCCCAATGTTGAAAGTCCAAAAGTAAGTTAGTAACAAAAGCTGGAAACTTATTTTCTTTGCATATTTATTAGGCATTCTTTATGGAAACTAATTAGCAAGTGAACCTGTTATTAAGAAGTGGGTCAACTATAAAGGTAATTGGTTTTACAAATATTTCAACCTCTTATCACATGATAGGAAATTTAGGTCATCTCAAAATAAAACTGAAATTCAGAACATTGCTGTTTGTCACAGGTGTGGAAAAGTCTGCATCTTTTTAAAAAAAACATAAATTCAAATGATTACTTCTTAAAACTGGATGTACATTTAATTTACTCTTCACTATGACTTTGCCTCATACTTCTTTTCTATACTGTGTTTAGATTTTTTTTTCCTCAAATAAGAATACAAATAAGAACAATCCATTAATCTAGAAGGAACCTTGAGGGCATCTGCAGTGATGAATCATGTAATGACCCACTCTATTTTTTTCTTTCTATATTCAGTATAGTCATTTTCTTTCTATACATTCTATATAGTAATTCAGATGACTACTATATATCATTACATAATTGTCTTGTCACTTAGCATTAAATGTCTTTATCAGTATGCCTTTTCAAAAAAATCTGCATTTTTTAAAATTATGCACCTCAAACTTTCAAGCAGGATACTTTCATTGTTATTGAACATATATTCGTAATTTATTGTATACTTATTACATAGTTGGGTTTCATGGTAAAATTCAAAAGTTATTTCAAAGTTTTTTCAAATAAATGGATTAACTTACTTTCCAAACTATATCACTAGTTTTCCAAACTATATCACTGATATATATTGAATCAATAAATCAAATCAGCTATTTCTGAATTGATCTGAAATTTCAAAGGCATTTTGTGCATGTGCAGAAAAAAGTTTTAAAAGAAACTTTTCCATTTATAAAGAAAATTTCACAATCTGATTTGTCAATCTGAAATTAGCAATCCCAATTGATTTGAATTACAGCTAAATTAATCTGCAGTGTAGGATATATAATCCAATAAACATCAGATAGGTATAAACCAAATGCTTCCTCTCATACATAATGAAGCAAATGAGAATGAAGAAAATGAGGTTCTTGGAAGTAAGTCATCAGATTAGTTTTTCTTTGTATAAAGCTGAATCATATTTTTTTCAGCCCTTAATTCTGAATTTATAAGATAAATTCTTGTTTGGTAAATCAGTAATAACATAAGCAATGAAGTGATCCTATCCTGATAAATATTATATTTCATGCTTTTGTACTTGAGGCTTTCTTCTGCCTAAAGTAGTTTTTAGTGGAAAAATTGGCTTAAAAAATCTTGTGCACTTTCATATCCAACATGAAATAGTTGAGGATGTTCCATCTGAGTCCCAAAATATTGCAAGCCAGTGTGTATTTCCTGATTTGTAATAGTATGTGCATTTCTTATTAATGCTACTGAATTTATATTTAAAAGTAGTGCTTCTATAGTTTCTAATATTTTTATTGATTAAATCATTTTTTTAGTTTGTCTTGGTATTAAATAATGTATCTTTCTTTCTGCAGGGATTGTTCTGCAGAAATTCCTGTTGCTATTGTGTTAAGGCAATAGAGTGATCCATGGATCATGCTGAAGGCATAAGTGGGTGAATTACAGTTTGCTCTGTTTAACTTCTTTCTCCACTAGTATATATATATATATACTTCCTCCACATTATATATATGCGTATGAGATCATACATAGGTTGCTCCACGACAGAAAATGTGATGACCGCATGGCTTTGTATTTACAGATAGTTTCTTGTCTGAAGCATTCTCTAATTTCCCAAGCATTCTGCCATTCAAATACTCCTCAGATTTCCAACTCAGTATGGACAGCAGAGCTGGAGACAACAGCAATATCAGATGGCTTGTCCAAGCCAGATCTACCTAAAACTAGAACAAAGTAAAGGAAACATAAAGGGTATCATTTCTTGAATTCCTTTAAATTCCTTTACCAGCACTGGCCACTGGAGATATGAAACATACTATCTGAAATATAGTACCATGGTAGGAGTGTGAATGTGTATTTGCTGCCCTCTTATACTCTACCGATGGTCATGTGTATATATGCATTGGGAAACACAGATGACACTGCAGGTCCTCTACTTTGGATTACAAAACCAAGTGGGAGGGGCATTGGCAGAATGTTGATCCTTTTCCAAAGGGATGAATGGAGGAGAAGAAATTTAGAGGGAAAGCATTTTTGTCTTCAGCTTCCAACCAGATCGAGCCTATCAGAAACTCAATCTTTCTTTGATTGGCTTCTTCCTTCACAACAGTCTGGCCCCATTTTGCTCAGTTTTCAACATTATTGTGCATGATATACATCCCTTTACATAATATTTTTCCAACTTTTAGTTTAATGATTAAAAACGTAGACCAAGTATGTGGTCTACTATACTATAGTATAGTACTACTACTACTACTACTATAGTAGTCATCTGAATTACGATATAGAATGTATAGAATATACATTATTCTATAGATGATATCCATTAATAGTTACATTTGAACTGCTAAGATGTATTTTATAGCAATTACCTGCTATGTTTTCTTATATACATAATGGTTGAATTAAAAATGAGACAACCCAGAGCCAAATCCCAGCTATGACATGAAATTCATACAGAGAGTCACATCTCAACAACTCTTGGTGCTTTACAAATTTTTTAAAAAAATGCTTTACAAAAATATTCATGGTGTAATAAAAATTACAATAAGAATCATTGGTGATATCTCAGATCACCAAACCCTACAAATTTTGATTTTGACTAACTTTTGGAAGACAACTGTAGATGGTATCCCTTTGACTTTCCAGAGACAGGCAGCTTTGAAAAAGTGGTGGCATCATACAAAAACAATGCTTTCTGGTTTCAACTCTGCTTATCTCCTAAAAATTAGGCATTACAAGCATTGTTTTCCTTGAGATTAGCATATCAGAAGAGTCCATTTTGGGTGTGGTAGATAGTCCTGAAGTGCCAAAGTACAAAGAGCCTTATAAGTTAAAGCCAGCACTTGAACTATTGGAAGACCTGAAAATCAGAACAACATGCTAATGACATTATATATATACGTATGAAATCATACATAGGTTGCTCCAATCTGAACCAGCTACATTTTGCAAGTGGTCTTCAATGCACAAATCCATATGGATGTTGATGGGTTTACAAATCATCGTAGCAAGTTCCTTTCAGTTTAGGTATGGCCCATCTGCCTAACTCGCAGTTACCCAGCCTTTCAATAAGGCGTAAGCTCATATTCAGACATTTTCATTGCACCAATTCAAGAACAAACCACTAGTCACAAACAGATTTTTTTATGGTCAGTGCTGCTGTCCCCCTTCCCAACTTGTATGACGCAGCTGTTCTACAGCATGAAAACCAGAAAGACAGATTTCTGAAAAAGAAATTCAATAATACACACCAAGTTTAAGTTGGGAATGAAGGAGCTTTTACGGCAGGCAGATCTGGCATTTATCAATAGCACTTTAAGACCAACAGCACAATGTGCAAGGAATGCTATATACATTGCTTGAATGGTGTGACATAAATGCAGTAAGTCAATAAAATATGACATTATTCTGTCTTTTAATTTCATGCTGGCAAAGATTTTCCATTTTACTTCCATTTTAACAATAGATGTATTAGAGAATTAACTCTGAGTCTTTCTACCAAGAAACCATAGTTTATCTCAGTTTGAGAATTCAATTTGAAAAATGAACCAGTAAATAAACAAAACAAAAATGCATAACCCACAATTTATTATACCTATAAAGTAGGAGATTCATGGAACTGGGGAAGCTCTTGACCAGAGAATTAACAAGACAAATAGCTGCTCATGTTGCTAAAGGGAGTAAATTCTATATCCATACCATTTTTATTTTTCATTTGATAAACTTTATTAAAGTAAAATATTGTTAATGTTCATTTTCTAAGGGGCCTTTGCCCATCTTATTTCATCCAAGCAGAGATGCTACCCAGTTTTTTTACTACCAAATTGTCCTTGGTTCCAGTCATTACATCATAATAAAATTCACAGGTGTAACAGATACATTACAGGCTCACAACACACAATATTTCTTGTTAACTTAGTGATGCCAATACAAGAACAAAACAAATCAATGAAACAAAAGATAGATATTACTTGATAAGTCTGCATTTAAATAATTTAACTTGGAATTATATAGGAATATTAAGAAATGCCTCATATATAGATAGTTTTCATGTAGGAAAAGAGGAAAATCTGCAAAGAGAAAAATGTATACCCAAATTGCTTTCAAAGAGCTTCAGAGATACAATCGGGACATACTTTGATGTATATTTTCTTGTATTCTCATTGGAAATTAGCTATGTGGTTATATGTGCAAATATCCCTTGTTAGAGAAGCAAAACATGTGGGTTTTTAATATCTAAATTAATTAGAGAAAAGATAAGCACTAAATTGTGCAATGTTAGAACATAGGCTACATGTAGAATCTATTTCTCAATTTCTTCCTGGTTAGAGGAGTATTTTATCTAATTCTCCTCAATTATTGTATATTACATGGGAAAATTCAACATATTTATTTAATAAAACGAATGTATTT
>JANHZU010003581.1:24391-47088 GCA_032468055.1 Acrochordus granulatus
GGAAAATGCAACATATTTATTTAATAAAAGGAATGTATTTCCCTTCCTGCTTAATTCAAGAGCAATTATAAGAAAAAGTATAAGCTCCTGTCACAAGATAGCAATTTGTGAAAATTAATTGGCCATCCATTCTAGCCAGCTGATATGTTATTGTTACGAGCTGGCATAACTTCATACTGCCTGCTAGCATTGCACTGATTGACTTTGACAGATGTGGTTTGTAGCTGAAATGGAAAAATTAACTAAAGGATTCATCTAAAGGTTTTTTTTATATACTTTACAATGTGCTTCTTATTCATCTACAGCTGTGGAAGTTTAACTTTTCTACTGCATAGTCCAGTATCATGCCCACTTAAAAATAAATCCTACTGAATTCAACAGGATTTACAACTAGAACATGTCCATGAAGGCACCAGACATCAAGGGTGACTCAAAGGAGATTTAATTTTATTTATGGCAAAATAGATATAAGTTTGCAGACTTAGATTTTTTCAAGAAAGACTTTTCAGAATGGGCATTGCTCCAAGCAAACTGAATGAGATGGATGTCCTGGACTGCTGGCCAGAAATAGGAACCCACCATCTTCCTTACTAAAGTTAATCCTCAATTCCGTACTTGTTCAGCAGCAGTAGATTTACAGTTGTTGTGGCAACTCCTGCGCTGGAGTGGAGGGGAATTATTGTAGTTGCTAAGCTACCAATTTCTGTGGATTTAACATATTGGAAGAGCAAATAGGGAACAGACAAAACTGATAGAAAAAAATATATGAAGAAGATAGAAGAGATTTAGAAAGGACAAAGAAGTCTGCAAAAAGTAAAGCCAGGCAAACAAAGATATAGTGCAGTTAATTATAGAACCTAAGGTAGTTGGATGCAAACATAGACTTAAGAACGAAATCTAGTTAATTTCTTATTTGTTTCTAGGAGCAGCATTCCGATTTTTTTAAAGGAGATAGTAAAATCTGCATCTTTCTTCACTTGCAACTTGCTAAATAACTTAAAATAATGTTTGTACATACTTTTCCTGAATGTTTCTCCATGCAACTCTTTATAACACATATTTTCTCATGTTTTTCTTTATTACAAAATTTTTCCTGATGTGGGCTTTGTAAATATTATCCTATTTTTATATGAACATTTCAGAAATGCATATCTTTTGCAACCTGTTATGGCTTTACATGCAGATTTTTTTAAACTGAGAATTACTAATGACATCAGACTGCTTTCTATGCACTGTTCCTGATGCTGGATAGATAAGTCAAGACAGAAAATGGAGAAAGAAAGTGTGATACCAAAATTCTATTGTTTGATTTTTCAATCTGAGATGGAAACTGAGACTAAAAGAAGTCTACATTTTTCTAATCATGTTTTATTTTCATTAAGTTTATAAATGTGGGAAATGAAAAAACTAATTTGAGAGTTGTTTGTGAAAATAGCATGAATGTTTATAGATCCAATTCACATTTCATATTCTAGACAGCATAACAATTTATCTGATATAAAAGATCTGTATTTTGGAATATGTTTCTTGTAAAAAAATATGCCAATACATTTATTGATTTCTGGGTATCCAAGTAGAGTTCTAATGAGGAACTCTTTATTAAATTAATGAGTCAGTCTGGGGAAAATATGAAGTTTGCAAACAGCTTCAACAGATAATGCCTTGATTGACACTTTTATGAGAATTTTAACAGTTCAATTTATTTTGTCTTTAATGAAGGAAATTTAACTAACCTTGATCAAATTGATTATTAGTTATCCACCTATTTGCAGTGCCTCAAGATGCTTCAATTAAATCTTACATTAGGATTATAATCTTATTTGAAGATTTATCTTACATTTATTTCATGGTAATCCCACCCACATACAATCTATGATTCATATAATAAAATGAGAAGTGGAGTATTAAAAATGGTATTAGGAAGTTAATTTCAGCTGCTTTGGGGGATGTTGCTTAACTTCAATATTTAAGCAAGTAAAATATGTTTTAAAAATTGTATGGACTACCTTAATACTAAATCAAAACCAAACCCTTTTGTGTAATTTCCTGAAATATTTCTTGTTTTCACATTCTCAGAATACTTGAGCATTTATTTTGCAAGTCATTGGTATTTTTGTATTACAAAGCTGTTCAAGGATCCAGTTTAAAAAAGGCCAATCTTATGAAAATACTCCAACCTCAGTATTGTTAACTGGATTCACATTTAAGAGGAAACAGATAATGGAGGAAACCTGATTATCAAAATGTGTTCAGGAAACACTATGGAAAGATAGGCTTTCTGGGCTTCTTCAAATATTTTTGAATTTCTACCTTCAGAATAGCCTACCCAAGAGTGAAGAATGCTGAGATGTAGTTTAAAGTACCCAGAGTTGTCTACAGATAGGAACAGGAGAAGCTGTGAAAAAAGCACTGAGAATTAGAGATATCAATTATGTGAACAACCAACCAATATGCAGCACCAAACTTGAGAAGTGCAAGGAAAGGTTTCCATTAAACCATGGAAAAGATAAGAGAAAATGGCCAGATTGAATTTGCAGTGAGTACAAGAAAGGACATCATGTTCATGGTGACAAATTCAATCAAGTATTCAAAAACATTTTGTTCCAGGATATAGCAATTTTGACTTGGAAAAACATCTGGATAACTTTTAAGTATGAGCATGGAGCCTGGGAAAAGCAAAGAAACAGACATGGAAACCTTTCAGCAGACAATAGAATTTATACTAGTGTAATAATGATGATAGAAAGTTTAAGTGTATTCATTATCATTCTTGAAATATTGTTTCTTTTCCCACTTAAACAGTATCTTGATATTTTGAGGTCCCTTACTAAGAAAAAATTACATTTATCTGGACATTGGTGTTATAATTTAAATTGGACTTATTTTGATGTATACATGCATGGTGTTATGTCTACTAGAAAAGTAAAGACATGCTAATTCAAGGAATATCACCAATGATATTTTTAAGTTTCAATTTTTAATAAAGTAGATCTGGATTGGAAAAGCCAATATTGGCAAATGAGGTAAGAAGGTTTATTTCATCTATATTTTATGGTCAAAAATTGAGTTTAATAAAATGTATGAGTCATAAAATTAGAAACATGAAATTCAGTACTCAGCAGACATTGATTTCCTCAGTAGGAATAAATAAAGATCTGCCAAGAGCTAAGATCCAACATGTATGTTCAAAATGTATAAAAAAGTGGAGTGAGTTGTCAGCTTAACTTTCTAGCCTTTCCTACATCCTCAGAGAAATTGTCCCAAGTAGGGAGATTACTGTGGTATGATATATAGGAGGCATGGAAAATACTTCTAGAAAGAAACATTACTAACCCCTTCCTTCATGCATAAACAAACATTCAGTTGATGACTCAACTCCATTCTCCATCCATTAAAAAAATAAAAATCTCAGTAGCAACAGGGAGGCAGTCTGCAACTTAAGCCCCTCATCTTGAACTTTCTTCTATTTCCTCAAGTCTAAAGTGAAAAAGTAACTAGGTCTGGTTGGACATGGTGACTTGGCCCAGTAGAATTGAAAGACCTGATTAAGCTGGATTCCTGATCCCTCTGAATCTGTGATCCCATTCGACTGAGTACAGATATATTACCAGTTCAAATCATCTGGATATTGAGAAAGAGCTGGGTCTAGGGAGGGGATGAGTCCAGTCATGCATTATCCCTAGAGTTGTTTTAACACACTATAAAATATTTAAGTTTAAGGAAAAGTAAATGGTGGCTATTGGTAGCAATAAAGAATGGGATGGATCATGGGGATGGAATGGAAAGGACAGTGCCATGACAACCTGTTTTATGGATGGTGGAACTGGATCCCTAATGGTAACAATTATCCATTCAGGTACCAAGCATTTTCATGGTACTCACTGTAATACTCTTCTCTGCAGCCATAAAATATTAAAAAATAAGGCGAAGAGACAAATTTCAGGAAAATAGTAGGTCATTTGAGGCCCTCATAAAAATGATGGTCCATTCAAACTGCTATACATACAGGCATGCATACATGTGCATGTATACATAGTATTTATTAGATTTTTATCCCACCTTTATTTCTTTAAAAGTAATTCAAGGCAGCAAACATGCAATACATAATACTCTTTCCTCCTCCTACTTTCTCTACAAGAACAACTCTGTGAGGTGGGTTGGGCTGAGAGAGTGATTAGCCCAAAGATGAAGATGCTTCATCTCAAAAAAGATGCTTCTTTCAAAGATGAATCAATGGGTGATTAATTAAATAACCAGTTAAATGCATTCCCAAGATCATTCTGCAACCCTCCTTTATTTTGAATATTCTCACACACCCCAGGTTATGGGGCCACAGATTTAAAGGACTTAAAAGAAAAATTTAACATGGGATGACATCAGAATTTAATGAAAGAGCAGAGTGCATCTGAGATCCTCAGCTGATTGCATTCTCATTAAGTGGCCACTGGCAAGTTTGCTTCCCAAATTTTGCTTCATATTACACCCAAAGATGGTTCTATCATTGCATAGAACAAGGATAAGCCAGTTCTAGGAAAATCATTTCTAGTCTTCCAAATGTATTAATACAAGTAAAGTAGCTTTTAAATATTCTACATACAAAAGGAAGCAAATCTTCTCCCCAGCTTTTATTTTATAGTCCAATCCAAAGAAAAACTGTAAGATAAGTCAGGATCAAAGCATAAAATTTTTCCTTGTATATTGCACCTCCGTTCTATGAAATAATATATATCTCCCAATAAAAAGCACAAAGTTGTAATTCATTCAGGGAATTCAGTTTCCATTATAAACTGCAAGTGCGCACCACTTGAAAATAAAAATATGAAGTTAACCATATATTATAGATAAGAGTGAAGATATTGGTATGGGAAAAAAAGCTTCAACCTTCCCACAAGCTCTGATCCAGTCAGAACTTGCATCAGACTTATATGGCTTTGAAAAACCTATATATTCCAAAGATATACATCAGAAGGATATAATATTCCATTGTATACAATGCACATAATATCAATAATATTTATTTTTTCTCTGTCTTGCACTTTATTTTTAATCAACATATTTAAAAAAAACATAGGATTGAAGGGTTAAACCAGATTTTGAGGTAATCTAGCCCCTTGCCCAGAGAAGGAATTCATTGTTATGCTCAGCAGAAGATCATATCTTTAAGTACTTTCACCTCCATACTTTAACTGTAAGTTCCAATCATCTATCATTTGAAATTGGATTATTAAAAGACCAAGTGTTAATTTTACAGCAAATCATTATCTTCACAAATAATGCATTCAATAAAAGTATTTCACAATATACAGATATGTTTGCTACTTAGAAAATCCAGAAGAGGACAAAAGGATGTTGAAGCAAAATTGCAAAAAAATTGCAAATCTCAAAAAGACCATTGGACTTTTATTATCTGATTCTTGCCAGCTGTTTCCTTTTCACATGGAATTGATAAAGTCTCCTGGATGGGAGATGAAACATCTTCTTATTGTACACCAAATAATAAAAGTCCATTTGCTTTCTTGAAAAGGTTTTGCAAAATTCTTTGTAATTTTAGTATAAAACATGACCTGGTTAATAAGAATACACATAGACAAAAGGAAAAAATGAAGAATCTTAACAACCCAAAGAATTATAGATCAACTATATGGAAGATAATTATTTCTAAACAAGGTCAGTGTCATTTCTGTAAAGATGGCATAGAAGATGGATTTGCTGGAAAATAGTTTTGCAATGCTAATAAGGATAGTAGTATAACAGTAGTTGCAGCTGGAATATGTGATATTAATCATTTTAGCCTAGCTCAGTCAAGTGACCTTATGAAGTTCAAAAGCAAGTCACAGTGAAGAGGAACATTCCCTCAGTTCAACTTAGAAATGATAACAAATACCAGTCTTGAATTTATTACCAAAAAGATTTAAGGTATAAAGTGGTGATAAGGGAACAGCTGTCCTCTTTCTCTCTCATATCATGACTTTTTTTAGCTGTTCTTATGCCATAAAACTAATGTTCTTAAAAATACCTCTTACTTGTGCACTGAGGTGTTAGAGTACAATGTTGCTTCATTTTCATTTTATTTTGCATTCATAAAGTTTTTGCTTTTGATATTGTTCCTGCATTACTATGGATAGAAAATAAATACCTAGATATTTTTGGATTAAAGATTTATTGCCAAGGAATTATGAAAATATTGATAATATCTGCAGGAGTGTATATTAACAGAGTAACTTAAATCAAGCATAGCAAATATTTGAATGTCTTCCCCAAAATGCTTCTCATTATGGAGAACTATATCTATAATTTACATTCCTTTGAAATAACAAGCCATTGTCAAGTGAATGAGGCAAAAAATAAAATGATATCCAGACATGGTGGTGGAGGATTCAGACATAAATCAGTACGCAGGCAAGTGAGCAAGGACTGAAATGATCAACAGTGAAAAACTGGTGGATTTATGTGGTAGAAAGATATGCTATGAGAAAATTAACAAAATATATGGCTCAGACCTAGACATTATGCTATCAGCCATGTGAAGAACAAGGTTTGTTCATATCCAGGTGGCAGTGTTCTCACCCATATCGACTTTATTCTGAGATTGTTTTGCCATAACTTTAATGACACAGAGCATAATGTATAACACTGACTGGAAAGAGAGAAGAAGTACAATGTTACTAAACCTTTGTTTCCGCGAGAAATCTCATAGAGATGTTCATTTCAAAGCAGAGATTCCACTGTACCTATAAATCATAAATCAAAACATCTCTAGCAGAAATCACCTCAGTTCTTAGCGTAAAGAATTCAAATTATGCACTCATGTATGATGGGTTAACTTTTCCAAGTTGCAATAGAAAGAATGTGTTTCCCTGAAAAATCATGCACACTTTTGGGGGATTCCTGATTGTGAAGATTTTATCCTGTTCACTAGCCTATCTAAATTCCTCTAAAAGGCCTTCTTTATTTTTATTTATTTCCCACCTATATTATTTTTATAAACCACTCAAGGCAGTGAACATATTTAACACAGCTTCCTCCTCTTATTTTCTCACTACATCAACCCTATGAGGTGAGCTGGGCTGAGAGAGAGTGACTGGCTCAAGGTCAACCAGTTGGCTTTCATGGCTAAGGCGGGAGTAGAACTTACAACCTCCCAGTAAGTAGTCTGTTACTTTAGCCACTAGACCAAACTGGCTCTCCGAATAGATAAGATTTTAAATTTTCTTTTAAACGAAATTGGCTCAATTTCTGAAGCTCCCCACAGGGAGGCTTAAAAAAGATGACTCAGTATTTAAGATGATCATACAGCTTTTCATCAAGGTAACAAATTAATAATTTAAGTTTAATAAAATACAATAAAATTCCAAAAATTGCCTCAGTATTTTGGATTTCTTATTTTTGTGGCCATTATGTTCTGTGGACAAATAGCCACAGGGGAAAAGGTGCTTTGGCAGAAGACTTAGGAAAAAAATGTGGTTGGTGGCTGCAGTCCAGCAATTGAATATTCTGAATGTTGACTTTCAAACTCTTTGAAAGGCACTGAAGCAAGATGTTTTGGGATATGTGGACTGTAAAGATAGGGGATGGAGAGAGAAAGGAAATCTTCATGGTACAATCTGGTCTCTTGCTCATGCCACATTGTATTTCCTATAAACTTTGCTATAAAAGTATAACCCTTTACAAATCACTTGAACCCCACTGAAGTCAATGAGGTTTACATATTTAGATAAATACAACCATTGGGTTCCACCTCTTGTTATGCAAACTGACTAAAACAACAAAACTTCTCTTTCCCTTCCAATTTGCAGCTTTCTCTCTCAGAATATCTACTGAAGGGTGGATACTACTGCCATCTATGACTTCAGACAATCCACTGTATGGAGGACAATTTTTCTTTTCACCTTCCAGTAATGGAAGAAATGATGCAAAATGCAAAACAAAAAAGAAATGGAAGAAATGTTGTTAATGGAAACAAACTATAGGATTCTGCCCTTGCTTTATCAGTTTTTATAAGTTATAAAAATTCTAATTCCAGCTGTAAGAGCAGGATAATAACTAAGGAGTGAAAATAGGTTGAAATATCTAGAAACAAAAGAGCCTAACTGAAAGGTGTAAAGTATTCAGTGCATTTATTATTCATTTCATGCACAGCAATAAGGTGAAATTATTAAGAGAAATATTGGTGATTTCATCATAGCTCAGCTTTAAAATGTGCTTGGTTGGCAGATGAACATTTGAGAATTGTGAGATGTACTGCATCTTACACTAATAAATATGTCTACATATAAAATGCTGAAGATATACCTTTGCTTTTTACTTATTAAGCGAGTACTGTATTCTGAAATAGAGTGTGCCTTAATCATCAAAGCTAAATAAAGTTACTGAGTATTATGAAGTTCAGGGGAAAAGAAAGTCTACATTGCCAACATACGAAGGCAATGTAATTAAGTTACATATTCTTATATGTCATATTTGTCTCAATGTATTTAATGTTTGTGAGCAATCAACAAACCGTAAATTTGTCAGATACATTTCTTTATTAACTTGGCAAATATACACCCCAACTTTGTTTAATTATTTCCTGTGATGGCTCAAATAAAGGAAAAATGAGGCATAACTATGGCACTTTAATCCATATTTTTATATGCAGAAAGTTATGTTCCAATTTTTTAAAAGAAATGTATAATTTTCTGTGAATTCTAATATAAATCAATGCAGAAGAACTAAAAATGGATTAATAAAATTAACTAAGAGATTATGACTTTTGCTTAACAATTAAAAATAATATTTGTTGAAGCTCAAGTAGTATTTTAAAGATGAATAATATCCCTAGCATAAGGCTAAAACATTAATCAGACCTTGTGATTTTTAAGAGGTTTATTCTAAGTAGACATACCTAGAATTGTTCTGGTAAGTACAATTGATTAGAATCCTATGCCAAAGAAAATGACATTCAGTAAAATTAAATATTTCCAAAACAACTTTTATTTGCCAAATCCTAACAAATTAACACCGTATAATCCTTTGATAGTTTGTTCTTCCTATTATGATTAATGCAGCACAAAGTCCATTAGTTAATCCTTATTCAGAAAGTTCATGCGTTAAAGAATGGCAACAAAAGTGACTACATAAAAACCTTCAGAGGACCACAAAAGGGTAATTTGCCTTTGTTGGCTGAATAACAATACAGTATTTATTTAAATTGCATTTCAGCTAATAGTGTAAAGAAAACTAAAGCATGGGATACATCCATGAAAACTTCCAGGCAGTATATCTACTTGCAAGTAATACTTTTGTGTCATAGTTTCAAAGAATACCTTCCTTCAAATCTTATTGTTAGTTTTTGCAACACCACAAAACAAAGAATACTTTAAACAAATACCATTATCTTTTTCAAAGTCAATATCAGGCTATCAGTATTGGGTGCCACAAAGTAGCTGGTATTCCATCTAGACATGGGAAGAAGTGTCTTTTCAAAATTCTTCCCCAGATTTGTGGGCAGAGAAATTGGACAATTTTTTCTGAATTCTCTCAGGGGAAAAAGAATTATCCAACAGGCCAGGAAACATTCCTAGTGGTATCAATATTGTACAAACCAATGCTCAGTGCAATAAAGGTGTTGGCCATTGAGCAACTAATAAAGACAATACCACAACATCCTGCTCATATGAATTTCATGGAAATATCTTCTTCCTTGAACCGTTCTAAAGTAATCATTTTTTCTGCAAATTGAAGAACCAGGAAAACAAATGTTTTCCTCCTCTGACTAGCCTCTTAAAAGAAAGACATCCATGTCTCATTCTTTATGGCAAGGAGATTGACTGGGCAGTGTAGTAAAAAATAGGAGGAGAGCTGCTGGGCTTATTTATGCCTTACCCAGTAGCATAATGGTGTGGAGAAGTTAATTATTGCCCAAGATGGCACTGCAGATGGTGGCCTTGGCAAAGTGAGCTCTTGTATCCTGTTGCATTAATTCTCTGTAATTCTTTGCATATTTCAGAGAAAAACTCCTGGACATTGGCGGACTTCCTAATCATTATACTCCTGTTTTTGAAGAAGAGGTGAGCAGCATGCAAAGATTTTGATTGGGAAGCAGCAGCCCTTTGCAGAGAAGGTGGGAAAAGAGAAAGTGTGTGTACAAGAAAACAAAGAAGAAGAGAAGAAAAAGGGGGGAGCCTTAGTAAAACTGAGAAAGAGAGGATTTCATGAACCACTCCCACCTATTCACCTCACAAGTTTAAATTCAATAATCAGTAAAATAAATGAATTGCTCCTCATAAATCAGACAAATGATGATTTTGCAAGCTCTGTAGAACTCTGCTTTACAAAAACTTAGCTCAATGGGATTGTTTTGAATACAGCCATACAGATTCCTAATCTTCAGATCCACAGAATGGATTGAATGACAGAGACATCTGGGGAAAAAAGGGTGTGGCATCTGTTTTTACACAAATGAACAATGGAGCAGAGATGTTACAGTGCTAGAGAAAATTTGCACCAGACTTAGAAGCATTATCCATAGATTGTAGACCTTTGTACGGTCCAAGGGGGATTGCCTCCTTCATTCTGGATGGAGTCCATATTCTCCCACAGGCTTCTATTACTGAAGCTCTGCAGAACCTAGCTGACTTCACACAGAACAGAAATATCCAGACTCTTTAATTATGTCTTAAGGGATTTTCACAGAGCAAATCTCACCTTTGAACTGCCTAGATATAGACAGTATGTCAGCTGCCCCACTAGAGATAAGAATACACTGGATCATTGCTATACCACAATAATAAGTGCTTTTTGCTCTATATCCCATGCATCTATTGACAACTCCAACCATTTCATAATCCACCTCATCCCCACCTACAGGAAGAAAATTAAAATTGAAAAACATCTGGTCAGAACAGTGAAAATATGGTCTCAGGAGGCAAAAGTAAAGCTGCAGGCATGCTTTGATTACACAGACTGGTCTGTCTTTGAAACTGCTTCAGCAGACTTGGATGAACTTACTGATACTGTGACATCATACACCAGCTTTTGTGAGAACATATGTGTGCCTACCAAAAACTTGTGCACATTTAACAATAATAAACCCTGGTTTACACTGAATCTCAGGCAGCCTTATTGTGACAAAGAAGCCTACAAGAGATATGATAGTATCCTATATAACCAGGCCAGAAATAAACTGATTAAAGAGATCAGGTAACAAAAAGGAACTACTCTGAAAAATCAACTTTTAACTAACAATTCTGCTTCTTTGTGGAGAAGCCTATTGAACGTCACTGGCTACAAGACTTCATCACCCTCTGTTGAGGAAAGCCATAAACTGGCAAATGACCTGAACATGTTCTACTGCAGGTCTGAGACACAGCCACCATTACCTACTGCTAACAACTCCACCTCAGTCACATTAACAGCAGATATTTCTTCTACAACCACATCCTTCCCTCCTCCTGAGTCTTTATCTTCTCCTGGGCCCTCATCCCCTTTTGGGCCCCCACCTATGGCAATTCTGGAAAAAGTTGTCCAAAGTCTTTTTCAAAAACAAAAACAACAACAACAACAAAACAGAAAAGCATCCAGCCCAGACAGCGTAAACTAGGGTTTATCTCCTTCCTTCCTGAAAACCTGTTCTGCCCAATTGGTTCCTATCCTCATATAAATTTTCAATAGATCACTGAGACTGTGTTATGTTCCTTCTTGTTTTAAACATTATACGATCATTCCCATCTCTAAGAAAGCCTCAATCTAAATTACTACAAACCTATCATTTTAACATCTGTAGTCATGAAGACCTTTCAGAGACTGGTGCTGGACCATCTGAAAGCCATCAGAGATCCACTGTTGGACCCTCTACAGTTTGCCTATTGATCAGTCAGCAGATGATGATGTCAGTATGGCACTGCAGTATATCCTGCAATATCTTGACTCCACAAACATCAATGCATGGGTCCTTGTTGTGGGCTTCAGTTCATCATTTAATACAATCATCCCAAACATTCTTCACTCTAAACTGTTGCAGCTCACTATGCCTCCCCATACCTATAAATGGATTACTAGCTTTCTGACAGACAGGAAGCAGCAAGTGAGGCTAGGGAAAATTACATCCAGTACTTGGACAATCAGTACTGGCACTCCTCAGGGATGTGTACTTTCTCCACTACTCTTTTCCTTCTATACCAATGAATACACTTCTGGGGACCCCCCAGTCAAAATTCTGAAGTTTGCAGATGACACAATAATCACTGGATTCATTAAAGATTGGGATGAGTCTATGTACAGATGGGAAATTGAATAGCAGGCCTTGTAGTGCAGTTGAAACAATTTACAGCTGAATACACTAAAAAATGTGGAGATAACAGTGGATTTTAGGAAGAATCCTCATATTTCACCTCCTCTTACCATACTTAGCAACACAATATCAACAGTACAGTCCTTCAGGTTCCTGGGCTTTATAATATGCCAAGACTTGGAACAAATGGTTATTAGCACCATTATTAAGAAGACACATCAGAGGATGTACTTTCTGTGTCAACTCAAGAAGCTCAACCTGCATCAAGTGCAGCTGATACAGTTCTACAGAGGAATCATTACATCTTTTTTTTTGTACCTCTATAACTTGGTAAAGAAGATATCTGCAGATCCCTCTCATCCTGGACACCACTTGTTTGAACATCTTTTCTATGTTTTCTGTGTTATAGAATATTGCATACCAAAAAATTCAGACACAGGGACAGTTTTTTTCCATTACTCAGCTGAATACTTAACTCACAATGTACAAAGAATTCAAAATTAAACCAGAAGTTCTGTCTATTGTGAGTACATACTTAGCAATGTATTGTGGTTCTAATTCTGCACTTCATAATATAACCTTTTTACTAGCTGCATACTTTGGAGGCACATTTTACTTCAAATGAATGTCTAATTTCATTTATTGTTACAGTATGATATTACTTTATTTACTGTTGTCTTGCAAGTATACTGAGAGCTGTTGTACTGGAGTCAAATTCCTTGTGTATCTAACCATGCTTGTCCAATCAAGTATCTAAATCTGAATCTCAGAAGTAGATGTGGTACATTAAAACTATTTCAACATGGCATCAGGCCAGTTTCCATAGCTGGTAAAAGAAAAGGATCTATTTCTGCACTCTGTCTTGAGCCCCATTCAGATGAAATAGTGTTTTGTTGGCTTTCTGCAAGTTTGGCATAATTGTTTGCAGTGGTTTTGGAATATGAAAAAGCTGGGCATAGGAAAACTTTTAAATAAACCTGAATTATAAGTAATGTGTTTACGTGTATGTGAAAATGTTCATATGTCTAGTCCTACATTTGAAAGCTTCCCGCTGCAGATATTCATGTTTCATTCATGGAGGGCTGATGACACAACTTTATTGAGGGTTAAAGTAGCACACTACCCTAATAGGAACAACACTTCTCTTTCATACATATTTCCCTTTCTCTTTTACTCCATTTTTCTTCTATTGCTCCAGATCTCTTATGTTATAATCCTCAAAACTGCTGATGTTGATAGACTGCAGCAAAATCCCATGGAGGACAAATAAAATTTCAACTGCACAGGCACAGAATATCTATTATTTGCTGGTTTTTCTTACAGTGAAGAAGTGACTGCTTAGGAGTATTTAGAACAGTAGCTCCTCATTGCAGAAATAACAGGAAGACAGCTGTCCTAGACAAAAATAAGAAAGAATCTGGGAGCACTTTTTCAGACTAAAAATTAAATATGAAAAGGCATAAGGTTTTGGGAACTACATATCAATTCATCCGATACACCGAGTGACTAAACTGATGGAAGATTTAAGATGGGAGAAAGACGGGAGCACTATGTTCAAAACCCATATGTTTTGTTAAGACCTTCTGAAAAAGCCTGAAACGTTTTTTATATATGAGAGTTTAGCAGTCTCTTGCTCAATTAGTGAAGTTTGTTTTTTTTCTAGAACAGCTACTCTGTTCATCTATCAGATGAAGTGGATCAGAGAGCAAGACAATAATTCAAATATGCAGAGATCTACAAGATAATAAATGAAAGAGAATGCATTCAGTGTTTTGAAATAGTCAAGTGAAAACCCATCAAAAGGTAGAAAAATCTGAAACAAACAATTCACATAGGAAACTGTGAAATGTTATTGAGCTGAAGCAGTTCACCATGGAGAAAAAGTCAAAAGACCTACACAAATAGACTGACGTCCAGTTACCAGAAACATTTGTTTGCAATTATTGCAGCAAAAGGTGATAGAATCAGGTACCAAATGGAAAATGGCTGCTACTGTTTCACTCCATGTTGTGTGACTGTACTTTACAGTTTATAGATAAGCACCAAACTTTGGTGTTACTTGTTCACACAGACTACAATACATCAGAAAATGCACACAACCTTCAGATAACATTCAGTAGCAATAATATTAAAAAAAACCCTCAGAATATCCAAAATGAAACACATTTGTACATGTACAGAAACAAACACAACTGTACATGTACATAAATGCAGTTCATATACAGATAATGTGAAAGATGAGTGTAGTTACTGAGGAGACACATCAGCAAATAGCTGATAACAATGGGAAGAACATCAGAAAGGCTAAAACACAACATGAACTTAGCTTTCCAAGGGAAGCAAAACAAAACATTAGGGACAGAATAGTAACAGGTGCTGGGAGAGGTCGGAGCCTCTTCACCCTTAGTTTTGGTTTAGACTTTCTGCTCAGGGAGACTGTTCAGATAGACCTAAGCAGGACACTTGACTCTAAAGGAAAGGTAGGCTACACAAAGTCAATAAAAAAGTGGTTAGGTAATATGTTGCTGCCAAGAATGAGAAGACAAGGCAGAGATGTTAATAATGGTTGCAGAAGATGGAACAATGAATTTAAATGATAAGGAAATAGATTTGGGCTAGATATAATTTTTTTTAAATTATGGTTTAAATTTTTTTTAAACCATAATAGCCTTTCATTGCTATACCACAGCAATAGAACAGAATGCTGGAAAGTGGTGGACTCATCTTTGTTGGAGGAATTTAAATGAGGAATTTAAAAGAAAACAGAATGCTGGAAAGTGGTGGACTCATCTTTGTTGGAGGAATTTAAATGGAGAGCAAATAGCCATCTCTCATGGATTCCCTTGAACTGGATTCCTGCACTGGGCAGGGGATTGGATCTCAAAGGTCTCTTCCAACCGTTCCATTCTATGATTTTTATCATTTTTTAAAATAAAACACCTATCTATTTATATCAGGATGGTATTAATTGCTAATTAAGTAATAATCATACTTTATATCTCATACCTTTAATAGATATGAAACTGGATTTAAAATTATCTATTCTTATTCAGTAAAGTTCCAAACTGTGTATACATTCACTTGTTCATAGATTTTCTATTTCTGCTACTCTATCTTTGTTTAAATTGAAAACACTTATGTAACTAAATAAAGATAATTAAAATTGATCTATTATCGCTTATGTTTTCCTATGAAGAATAGCTGCTTTTAAAATGTTTGTTTTCTCGTCCAAAAAGCATGATATTCTGTGATGATGTAATCAATCAGCTTTGCTGCACAATGAACATGAAGTTCTGAGCTGTTTAATATTTTCTGATGTAGGTCCTTTTGATCATTGTCCACTTGTTAGATGTCCCATAATTTAGGCTGTCAGCCAGTTAATACAACTTGTCAGGAACAGAAGAAGAAAGAATTCATCTTAACTCACATGACCTAAAAGAAGCACTCTCCTCCTTATAAATATTTATTTTCTGATCAATCTAATAGCTGCAAGAAAAAGTGTTCCTATATTTAGGTTGGAAAGAAGGAATTAGTTTGTCTCAGAGGCAAAATGACTCACTGTCCATTTGGTTGCTCAAGTGTTCACTTTTCTTTCTATTCATCAGGTTTCCAATTTTTCTCTTAAATGGGATGATCAAGGTCTAGAGACTCTGAAAACCTTTGCTATAAATTGCCCAAAATGAACTTGAAAGTATTTCTATTCTATGCAATGTTTTACAAACTGTGACATAAGCCCATTTAGGAAAGAAAATTATACTACCTATTTGGCAGTGTATGAAATCTGTATAGTAACAGACTACACTCTGTGATTTTGTTCTATTGGAGATAGATATGTTGCATATGGTGCAAATTTTGTCTCTAAATGAACTTAAACTAACAAATAAAAATTAACAAGTTGGAAGGGGATTCTAGGGAGGAATTCAAGATTTTTGGAATATGAGATCACATGCACTTATATTTTGTATGTTATAAAATTATTAGAATCATATTAAATTCACCTTTGTAGCTCTTAATGCCTGGAAAATCAACATATAAGCGGAGGGGAGGTGGAGGAGGAGAGGAGACAAAAAGAAAGGAAAAAGAAGGAGGTTGCTGTCAGTTTTTCAAAATTAAGTATGCTGGATTTAACTAGGGATGGAGGAATCTGTATTTTGACTTTTCCTTACATCACTGTGGTGAACTGTTTTCAAGAGTTATTCCAATTAGAGTAATGGTTGTATTGATGTATCTGTTTGTGTGCCCTCAAAATACAATTCCTTTTGAAGTCCAAATCCTGAAGTAGAGGGTATTTTTCAGAGTTTGAATATTATAATATATTGCATCAGCTCGGAAGGGAAAATTCTTTCAATATGATGAAAAAAAAATAATGATATTTCCAGATCTCTTTCCAACAATGTTCAAGAGAGGGGAAGAATGTAATCAAGCAAGTATTACAGCCATGCAACAGAGGATAAAGACTTTTTTCCTAACTTCTGAAATTTTCAGTCTATCTTAAATTTGTAAAGAATTATCTGGAAGAAAATCAAATTCCAGAAACTTGTTCTATCTAGCTTTGTTTCTGTTTGGAGACCACTTTTAGACTTCTAGTTTGAGAAAGATAAAATTGGTTTTAGGATTTGACAATTAGATTTAAGATGATTATAGAAATATTTTGTATTCTTGCTCTCATTATTAGACATGTGTATTGTATTTTATACTTATGTTTAAATTTAAAGTAAGAATTTATTTTATTATATATTTTTAATGTTATCTGGATTGTTTAATCTGTATATTTTATATTTTTATGTTTTTGTTTTAATTTAGAACAACAGGTTATTTTACCATTTATTTGTACTGTACTGAAGAAAGTAAAAAAAACATCTCCCCCATTTTTGTCATTTTTTTCTTTTTTGAACCCTTCTCCCCATTTATCTTTTTATTATTTTGTATTTTATAATTTTTTGAAATATAATAAAATTGATTAAACTAAAAGGAAAGTTCAATTTATTGGCAGGAATAGAATGGTAATAAAGAAGGGAAAGGGAGAATGAGTAAGGAAATTATGAATAAGGAAAAAGTATGAGGTGGAGAAACATTTGATGTGTTCTCCCAAGAACGGTTAGGAACAAAATACTAAGCAGCTTTTTCAGAGATTAAGTCCTAATATATTCATAAGGAGAAATCCAAGCACAGCTTATATGTGATCTGAATTTTAGTTTTGTTAACTTGGGATCTAGAAATTGATATAAAGTTTGATATAAAGGTAAAGAGAGCAGATTTCAAATAGGGAAAACCGTGCATAAATATAAAACAATAGAACTATTAAAAATAGTTGTAAAAATAACATTACAAATTGGCTATACCACAATGTAGAATTAAATAATGCCTGTGCTGTTTTTATTGGCACATAGCAAAAATCTTGAACCTGTTCATAATATACACCCAAAGTTTTTATTATTTTTCTTTTGTGTAAAAAAGCTGCAAAATGGATACAATAAATGAATAAATAAGACATGAAAAATACCCTGGGTAGGATAAATTGATTTCTTGTTTCAGCACTTATATTTGATGTAAAAATAATCCTCAATCATCCAGGTAATAAAACAAATCTGGAGGCTTGTAAACCTTGTCAACTGGACTTTAATTTTTGATGTTAAGATTAAGCTTTCAATTTTATTGAGAAGTCTTTATCAAAACGAATTAAAAATAGGAGAAAGAAGGAAGTCCATAGATTTAACACCATCCCTCATCGCTCTTCATCAGCTCCAATCCAGGAGCCTTCATGGTAAAGAGGAAGGTAAAACTAAAGCAGATTTGTTCATAACATGAACATTAAGCAACAAATTAAATAAGACCTTGGAATTAATTGCCCATTAATGAATCGAACATTACTGAACATACACAATGGAGAATATCAGCACTGACAATAGGGCAACCTGAAAGGAAGGAAAGGAGAGGTGAGCAAAGTTTTCTAAATAAATTATAAACAGTTTACTTATTTTTAAGATTAAAAGGATTCTCCATCTAAACTGAATGATTATTCTAGTTCTGTATTTACATTAACATTCTGCAGTTATTATACCCCAAATTGATTTTCCTGTACAATTCTACCAACACATTTGGTACATACATATATGACTTGTGCTGAATGACCAAGGCTGATTTTTTTCAAAGAAATTAATAAAAATCCTCAATGTCAGCATTCCCAAGTATGTGTCTTGGTGCACACCATGCAAAGGATAGATCAATTATATGAAATAATGCCTTTTAGAAATAAAACAAAAACAAATGTGCCTGACATCTGCAGTGAGGTTTCACCCTAGATAAAAAAAAAAGTCTTGCTTGCCTATCTTTTTAAGGTTAGTGAGATTCTAAGAATCACCTTCTCCTCATGTTCTGAAAAGAGAAGTAAGGACGAAGTGTAACTCTTTTTTCATCTCTATCCCCTTTTTCCCTAGTGTTGGCATCTATATTCTCATACTTCTCTGCCCTTCTTTTTTCTGAGACAGTCTCAACCATCAATGGTCCACTTTTCCAATAAAACTTTATTTGTTCAAAAATGTTGATTTCATCTCTTGCTAAATTCTTGTCCTGCTTTTTTAATCTCACCACTACATTTTACATGCTGTCTTCATGAGCAGTGATGAACAGAGAAACTCTTCTGGATTTTTCATTCAATTTAATGAAAGAAAATACATTTGCAAAATTATTTTCAAAGGAGAAGATAATTTCATTGAAAATGCATGTGATGCTACCATAGTTGGTCAAGGGTAAGTGTAGTTATTACCCTGTTTTTCATTGTTGAACTGTAATGCCCTTGGTTTTCAACATTTGAATTCTTTTCCAAATGATGAAACTGTGAGATAATTTCTTCTGTTGGCCTCCTTCCCCAAAATGAAACCGTGAGAGAATTTCTGTTCACCTCCTCCCCCAAAACTAAAATCTTGCTTTTGAAATATTATGAAAAAAAAGACTCAAATGCATGGGAAAAAATGAGAAAGAGGCTGTTAGAAAACCATGTATCTATATATTATCAATGTCTCAAAGCATAAAGTTAGAAGGAGTTACTGGCCGTTTGGACAAAACAATGCCCACTGAGTCTCAAAGAGTTAAAAGTGACTGAATAATTGAAAAGAAATATAGTAGTTTGGAAAATCTGCTAGTTTTTGTACCATCTGTTTAGGTCATCATCAGTTTATCCCCTAGAAGTGTGTTTTTCAAACTTGGCAACTTTCAGATGAGTGTTTTTCAACTCCCAGAATACCCCAGCTGCTTGCTGGGGATTTCTGGGAACTAAAGTCCACATATATTAATGCTGCCAAGTTGAAAAACATTGTCCTAGAAGAAAGAGGCAAAATTGCAAAGTAGAGAAGTCACCTAATACTTACACTGATGCCATAATAGCTGAGATTACATACAGAAAAATACATTTGACCCCAGAATGGTAGCAATATAATTATATTGCATTCATTTCTTGTCAACGTGTAAAAAAAATTTCAAGATGAATAACCAAAGGATTTGATCCACAGCTCTAAACAGAACAGGACTGTTGCTTAATCAAAACAAACAAAAGCTTTGCCTGATTTCAAATTAGTGCAGCTTGTATCTTGCTGTGGAAGGAAGACAATGTCCAGTTGCCAGGAAACATACACACCTTTCTATATTTTGCTGCACAGAAAATGATTATCCAAGACTCTCAAAGTGCACCTGTAATTGGTAGAAGGCAGCAGGAGCAATTCACTGATTGGAGCCATGCTGGATTCATACAGTAGTAGGAAGGGAAGCTCTCAATTACAAAAACAAAAGTTACAAGGAATCATTTGAAAAGGTAAAGAAGCCAGATAGACAGGATGATACTGTGCATCTGCTGAATAATTTTTATAATAGGTCTAAAATTGAAAAATGTTCCTGGGAATATTGATATTACTGCACTCAGACTCTTTTTAAAACAACACAGCAAAGCATGTGAGTACAGTTGTATGCATAGTGTCCCTTTTCTGCATGTTTATCAATGCATTATATAAAATCACATGAAGATTTTAGGAGAGAAAATTCATTTTAAATGTATCTAAAATTTTAACAGTATTTTGAGGAACAGAGAAAAAGAATTGAAAAAATGGAAAACTACTCAAGGACCTTTCTACTCACACATGCATTTTTTTACAGAAAGGCCAGCTCAAAAGCAAGATTAGAATTTCTAAAGCATACATCAACATTCTTCTGCAAATATGTAACTGCCACAAGATATTTCTAGAAACTAGAGAAATTAAAAGGTGTAACGTTTGATTTCAGTTAAAGTTCAGTTTATAATTAGCAACTAATGCTGATGGCAATGTGGGATGGATTGTATCAATGGAATAGAATAGGATAATTCTACTCAAGCTTCATTATAAGGTATATATGAAATTCTTCCATATGTTTTAAAAAAGTTAGTTTTTGTAATACTGCAGTACTGTGTTGTAGTTCAATTGCACAGTCGTGTCTGACTCTTTATGACCCCATGGACCCTAGCATGCCAGGCCTCCCTGTCCTGCACTGCCTCCTGGAGTCCACCCAAACCCGTGCCCATCACACTGACTATGCTATCAAACCATCTCATCCTCTGCCATTCTCTTATCCTTTTGCCTTCAATCTTTCCCATCATCATGATCTTTTCTACTGAGTCATCTCTTCACATTAGGTGGTCAAAATTTTTGACTTAAAATTTTTTTAAGTATTTGTCTTTCCAATGAATAGTCAGGGTTGATTTCCTATAGGATTGACTGGTTTGATCTCCTTGCAGTCAGACACCCTCAAGAGTCTTCTGCATAACCACAAATCAAAGACATCAATTCTTCAATGCTCAGCCTTCCTTATCGTCCAACTCTCTCAGCCATAATTACTACTGAGAAAATCATAGCTTTGACTATATGGATCTTTGTCGGCAAGGTGATATCTCTGCTTTTTAATATGCTATCTAGGTTTGCCATAGCTTTTTTTCCAAGGAGCAAATATTATATAATTTCATGGCTGCAATCACTGCAGTGATCTTCATGGAGGTATGTAGGAACTATTAAATTGGCAAAAAGGGCTGAAACATTTATATATTTTCATATACTTTTCTCATGCAAGGGCTGATATGTATTACAATAAAATTGCTTGGATCTCTTTCTGGAATACTAACAAGATGGGAGAATTTCACATTCCAGGAAGATGGTATATCATAAAGTAAGGCCAAAACTGAGAAGAACTGTCAACTGGCATATGACAGGAGGTCTTCATTTAATGACTGATATGGATGGGCAAATTGAATTTTGCCAAGATATTTTCTGATATACTTGAAATACTGTACCATAAAGGACTTTAAAAGTAATAATCATCATTCTGAATTGTCTTGAAATCTACTTGCCAATCAACATATCCAATGTAATAACTTCATAGGATTGGCTAATGAGGATTCTGGCTGCTGCATTTTGTTCCATCTGTAGCTACTGAGTCGTCTCTAACAGCAGACTAACACGTGTATATTGAGTTTGTCCAGTAAAAAAAGATGAGGATTTTATTTTCATGCTTTTTACATAAGAATTAATCAAACTTCACACTTTTGCCTTCATAATATTGTTATGTCTAAACCTAAAGTTTCATTGATTAAAAAAATAATTTGAAAAAAAGGTAAATCTGATGCATCTGTATTCCACATTTGACTATAGCCTTGTCACATCAATTTTGTCAGACAATCATAGGAACAATAGGCTACATTAGATGCATGTTTAATCTTCTGACATGTTCTTTGAGTTGCTCTTGTCTTGCCATTATATTTTTTGAGAATTCTTAAAGAAGAAGAAAGTGCCAAAAGAGAAGCAAATATCTACACTTCAAAAAGGATAGAGACAGAGGTAAACGTCAAGCTTATACCTTGAAAAGATTAAGAAAGATCATGAAACAATTTGTTAACATGCAGAAAATAATAATGAAAGCACTAAAATAGCATGGATTATTCAAGGAATCATGCCCCAGTAATTTCTTTTTCTATTGCTAACTTAATCAATCAGAGGAATAATGTAAATATAGAATAAATTGATTTTAAGCAAGCCTTCAGCGAGAACTGAATTTTCTTACTTCAAACAGAGACTATAGAATGAGATTTGTAGGTGAATTAATAGCTAGTTGATGAATTGTCTCCACAATGTTCTCTATCAACCGCATCTCAACATTTCTACAGATGTGAACATTATGGATCCTATAGGTTCTGTTCTAGGCAGGTGTCATTAAACATATTTGTAAATGGCTTAAATGAAGAGATAACCAAAGGAGAGTCAGCTAATACAGTGGTGCCTCACAAGACGAGATTAATCCGTTCCGGAAGAACGCTCTTAGCACGAAATTCTCGGAAAGCGAAACGCAGTTTCCCATAGGAAACAATGGAAAGTCAGATAATCCGTTCCACGCCCCCAAAAATATTCACCAA
>JANHZU010003581.1:76553-87569 GCA_032468055.1 Acrochordus granulatus
CCATCTCATCCTCTGCCATCCCCTTCTCCTCTTCCCTTCAATCCTTCCCAGCATCACAGTCTTCTCTAATGAGTCCTTCCTGTGCATTATGTGACCAAAGTACTTGAGCTTCAATTTCAATATCTGTCCCTCCAAAGAGCAATCAGGTTTGATTTGCTGTAGGATTCACTGGTTTGAACTCCTTGCCATGCAAGGGACCCTCAAGAGTCTTCTCCAGCACCACAATTCGAAGGCATCACTTCTTCGATGCTCAGCCTTCCTTATGGTCCAGCTCTCACAGCCAAACATTACGACTGGGAAGACCATAGCCTTGACCAGGAGGACCTTTGTTGGCAGTGGCACTTTACTTTTAGATTAAATCTTAACAATAAATTTATGATTTAAATGAAAATAATTAAGAAGCTGGCATGCTCGAAAGGAAGGTGCATGAGAGATAAAGCATTCCTTTTTATGGCCTTTGGAAGCGTAACTGCTGAAAATGAAATCAGTTGCCCGCTGACAAATCTGCAGTAGAAAATCTAACATAAGCACATCACATGTTTAAAAAGTAAGAAAAGCTTTCAAACCTTCATCCTCCTCAATCCACATATAGACTTTGGAATGAGACTTTCAGAAGAACAACTGGAGAACTTGGGTATACAGGCAGTCCTCGACTTCCAACCATTTCGGTGGGGACTGTTCAAGGTCACAACAGCATTGAAAAAAGTGACTTACAAGCAGTCCTCAAACTTACAACCATTGCAGCATCCCCACAGTCACACGAGCAAAATTCAGGCACTTGGCAACCAGAATGTATTTACGATGGTTGCAGCATCCCAGGGTCATTGCCATCTGCAACTTTCCAAGCCAGTTTCTGACAAGCAAATTCAATGGCAGGAGCCAGATTCACTTAACGACTGCATGATTCACTTAACTTCAGTGATTCGTATAAGAACCGCAGCAAAAAAAAGGTTGCAAAATCAGGGACAACCCACTTAATAACACCCTTGTATAGCAACAGAAATTCTCGTTCTGATTGTGGTCGTAAGTCGAGGACTACCTCAATTTAGCTAGAAGGAGATTGTGAAGAGGGATGATAGCTGTCTTCTAAAGGGCCTTCACATAGAAGATGGGGCAGAGTTGTGTAGAAGGTCAGGGGTCAAGGGTTTTTAAATTACAAGGAAGCAGAAGTTCCACTGGACAGACAGACAGCCTTTGTTAGGGAAGAGATGTCCAGTGTGAGAAGTGGCTGCTGCAGGAAGTAGCAGATTCTCCTTCGCTGAAAGTATTTAAACAGAGTCTGGATGGCCAAATCATGGAAATGCTGCAGGAATGGACTCCTGCAGTGGGCAACAGGATCCAGATGATCTCCAAGACTACTTCCAATGCTTATATTCTTGGATGGATGGATGGATGGATGGATGGATGGATGGATGGAGGAGAGGGAGGGGGAGAGGGAGAGGGAGAGGGAAAGGGAAGACTTGACATGCTAGACTCAACTCACTTTGCTTGAAATGGTTTATTTGAAATACATAAATAGCTTTAAGGAGGAGGCCTTCTTCTAGCTCTTGCTGCATAAATCTTTATTGGCAATAGGACACAGGCTTTCATTTCTCCTACTCATTGGTGACAACAATCTTTCTTTACAGGCATTTGAAGAAGGGACAAATGGTGGGGGGGAGGAAAGAACAAATTTTGGGTTGCCATGTTGCTACTCAAATGCTTCCCTTGTTTTTTTTAAAAAGCTGCGGTGTGTTGTTGCATGCAAGTCCATGGGGAGGGGACCCAACACACATTTCCTCATTTTTGTTAAAATAACTGCTTGCTGAACGTCTCTTGCTGAAGATATGGAGAACAAAGATCCTCTTCTCACTCTTTCCCAGCCTGATGCCCTCCAGTAGTTGTCCAACAGTGTACAGAGAGTCCTCGAGTTATGACCATAATGGAACCTGCCATTATGATGGTCCTAAAGTAGGTCATCATAGGCCATAAATGCAGCTCGGTTGCCAAGTGCCTGAAATGCGGTCACCAAACGTCAGGGGGCATGGCAAAAAAAATTGCAAACTTTCTTAAAAGGCAACTGGACTTTTATTAGAAGACATCATTGGAAAACATTTCTTCTCCTATCCAGGAGACTTTATCAATTCATGTGAAAAAGAAGGAATGGTAAGAAAAATATATATGCTTCTCCAAATGGGGGGGGACCCCCCAGGATACAGGATGAGAATATAGATAAACAATGCAGAATCTTTTTACAGGATGAAGAAAAATAGGAAAATTGTTTTGATTCAGCTGGGGAAAATAAACATATGTGCACACAAACACATAACCATAATAGTATATAATTATATAATAATGAATGTTCCCAAAATGAAAAACAGAGGGCCCTGTAGAGGTTGCTGAACTACAACTCCCAGCATTCCAATACATGACTCTGCTAGCTGGGACTGCTGGGAGTTGTAGTTCAGCATCTATTGGAAGGTTGCGAATGCCACGTTTCTGTCCTAGCCATCAAGACAATAACATATCTGTATTTTGTGAATTTCTCTCTTAACATTCCCACCAGCAACCTTCCCATATGATTCTGAGCTATGTGCTTTATAAACATCTTGAGGAGATGTGTTTGGATTACCTGTTCCTCAGGACAATGGTTTTTAAATGCCGAAGGAGAGATCAAAAAGATGAAAGAATAACAGCATGGGATTAAGCATGACTGAATAACACCATAATAATGTCAAATGCTATCAGAGTAATTGCATTTCTCTGTTGTAACAAAGGAAACAATCTTGTAGTGTCCTGAAATTCAGCTATCACTTATGGGCAATACACTTTGTAGGTAAAGCCCTTCTTCTCCAGATTGCTCCGAAATATTCTTCCAATCCTACCCTACTTCAAGAGGGTACCCGAAAGCTACTCAGCATGTGTCCAGTTGAAAGAACCCTGAGCAAGGAGAACAGAAGACCACCGACATTCATTAGCAACAGCATGAGTTCTTTGTACAGTTCAATCCCCTCTTCTAAAGATCTTGCCGCTGCGTTTGCACAACTTGCTTAATTTGACCCGTGACAATTTCTGTGGGATGGCTCAGGTATCAGGCCTACCAACTTATTTGTTAATCTGGAACCAGATTAACTGTACTGTGCAAACGTAGTTATGGTCTTCTCAGCAGTATCATAAGTATATGGAAGCTCTCAATGCTTGTAGAAGTGAAGAGTCCTTCCTTAGCGTGGCCCTGATTCAATCTCAATGCCCTAACTTTTGCAGCATCTGAGGTTACCAGGAGTGCCCATGTTGAATGATGATTAATGTTGGTCAATGGAGAGAAAGAGATGCCTGATCCCAAGCAAGTTCTTTAGAAGTGTGTACAATCCATGCAAAAATCTGCACGAGGAATTACTGGAGATCATAGGTAATGGACTTTCTCATTCCCTTTGTGTCTGATTGACTCTTTTGCTGATCTGAATTTCTAATTAGCCTTTGGCTTTAGGTGTTCTCCAAGCAGAGTAATAAAGAGAAGAAAGTTTACTTACATGGGGATTTCCCAAACTATAAGGTGTACCTCCCTTGTGGAGGTGCAGACAGAATCCATGGGAGGTGTGAAGAAGCTTTTATTTAATAAATCCACCTTTCTCAAAGGTTCATTGTACTGTTTTCCTTATTAATTTGTGTTTGGATGTTTAGGGAAGCTGTATAAATTAAGGTTATATTAAGAGGAGGTGTAATGGCAAAAAGTTCAAGAACCCCTGAATTATATAACTCCTCTCCTTGAACTGTTTGCAATACCAATCCATTTACCTACTAGGGTGAGGAGTCATCACTATTTATGAGATTTTGAGTGGAGTCCTTGGTGCTCTCTGAGCTTGGTTGTTGACTTGCAGATGCTTCATTAGCCCACTAGGTATCATCATCAGTTCAAGAGAGAGTAGGATTTGCTTCTTATACATACAGTATAATATATACATATTATATATACAGTAGCTTGCTCTGTCGGTGTTGATGAGGTTGGGTGTTGGTGGGCAGGAATGAGGCCAGTTGGAATCACCCCACACTCCCCATCAAGGGCTTCCATGAGGAGGGTAAAAAAAAAGTCAAGGTTGAGGACACAACTATGCCATCAAAGGCTACCACCCTTTTTACAGGTGCCATGCATGCAGTGTATGTTAAAAGGGGCCACAGCTTCAACCGCACAATCATGGCTGCAATCTTGACTTGTTCATTCATACTCTCATGACCCTTGTCTGGGCTACATAATGAATTCTACATGGGGCTGTTCTTGAAGGCTATTCAGAAGCTTCAACTAGTGTAGATTGTGGCTGCATGGGTAGTGTAGGGTATTGGATATTCAATACATGTAAGACCACTGAGTTGAGCATTGGTTGACAGTGTGTTTCCATATGCAATTCAAGGTGCTTGCTGTCATGTTTAAAGCTCTTTGTGGTTTGGCTCTGGGGGATCTAAGGGATCATCTGCTCTCAATAGTTTCAACCCATCCAATTTGGTCAGGCAGGGTGGATATGCTGTGAATCCCATCAGCCACAGAATGAAGGCTGGTGGGGACCAGGAGACATGCCTTCTTTGCTGTAACCCTACCCTCTGGAAAATTCTCCCTTCAGATATCAGGATGACCCTGACCTTGTTGGCCTTTCATAAGGCCATGAAGATTTGGTCGTGTGCCCAGGGCGCCATTGTATTAAGGGTTCCACTTTTACTTGGTGCCATACATATTTATTTCGTACTGTTTCGATTGTTTGAATAGCTTTGTTTTTTTACACCCAGAGTCACTTGTTGAAATGGGTAGCTATAGAAATCAAATAAATCAATAAAGCCCCTTCTGTAAATGCCCTTGTTTTCCATTACACAGTGCTAAATTAGATGAGGATGGAGCTGAAGAAAAACTCACATCTAAATCCCTACTGTGGTTTACACAATGTGGGAATTCTAGGCTGCCAAATCTGGAGGGTGTCGAGTTGCTTACTGGAGGATAAAATCCTGGAAATCAATACAAAAACATTTCTGAGCCTTCTCTGAGCCTGACCACCTTGCCAGTAATCTATGACCTGATTTAAGGCTTTTTTCAACTGATAACTGCTAGAGTGCTAACTTGCTTTCTACGGGTCAGTCTTTCCACATTCTTCAAGACGATATGGCCTGGGGAGGCTTCTGAAATGCTTGTCTGGACTAGTTCTGTAATTTCTGAGCCTTACTCAAGTGAGGCTAGGACTACGTAGTTTGTCGATTTGCAATCCTTGAGAGGTTGTTTTTCCATTCTTAAGACAGAAAATCTCTGATGCAATAATACTAGAACCTCTTTTAACACCCATGTGCCCAAACATGCACACATAGATGGACATTATAATTAACATTAACTAAATTAATAATTCCTGAATTGTTGTTATGGTTGTTGTATCACCTATCCATTGTTGAAAGAAAGGAGGCAGAAGGCAGGAGAAATAAGACGGGAAGCCTGCAAACACATATTTAATAAACATTTAATGATTGCCGCTGAATATACCTAGGAATCTAATGAATTAGTGTTACTGCTCATTTCAATATCGCCCTTCCAAAATAGCTGAGGGTATTTTACATTAAAATGTTAGCTGTTTATGTATATTAACATCAAACTACAATTGGTAAAGGTTGTTTTAAATGATTTAAAGTTGTTAAATGTGATTAAAAGCCAGGCTCAAAACTCTTAGGGCTTTATGGCCTTCTCGAAGGCAGCTAAGAGGACTTCTGATATTTAGCAGAGGAGGTCCTACAGTCTAAGGATGTATGAGAAGATCCAGGGCCAGGTCATCACCAGGGAGCTACCGGCAACCGTAGGTGTCTTCTGACCATCTTCATGAGCATTGTGGAGCTCTTACAGTCCAGGTAAGATGGTCAAATACTTTTTAAAGGTGACAAGTCACCCTTTGAATTTCAGCTGGACTTCTTGGTGGTAACTGGCATTTCTAAGCAGTACCTGAAATCAATCCCACCACCACTTTTTGACTCTGGAGTTTTTGGTGTTCGCCGAGCTTGGCTGTTTTGGTTGTCTACAGGAAAACAACCAAGCTCAGAGAGCACCAAGGACTCCACAGTTCAATCCTGAGCTACAAATATTCTCTTCTATTGGTACCTTTTGAACTGTCTGAACGCCGAACTCCTGCATTGCTATAGATCCAAATGCAGGGCTGTTCTGAGATGGTCCTTTGAGGAACATTGAACCCAAAATTTCACCAGAAAGGTTGGTTTGGGAAGAGATAAGAAAAGAACTATCACTTAGCATGATACGTAAGTTTGGGAACAAGTCTTATTTCATTTGGTTTGACTTATTTTCAAGGAAGGACATGGCACAGATTTGGCCTCTAACAAGAGAGGAGGAGAAAAAAATATTTGAGTATCACATTCAAACAGTTTTGAATGTTGCTTGGGACAAGAACAATAAATAACAAATATGGCTTTAATCAGTAAATCAGTCTCTAATATACAGAAGCATCCACAGTCCCCAAATACTATTAGAATCTATTTTTTGTTTGTGGAATTTCCTGACTATCAAGCTACATAGACACACGACATATACATACTCATTTTACACAAAACCTTCAGAAGTTGTAAAAGTCTCCTTCCTCCGCACCCCCACAAATTTTTCAGTGTTCAACAAGCCCAACAAAGACATTTCTCCTTTGAATGGGGTGGAAATGGCAGTATGGCATAATTGCCAACTGTGCGCTGTAAAGCAACTGTGGTTTTGATGCCGAATTGACGTGCAAGTATTTGTGACATTGGTTTTATGCTGTAGGAAAGATTTGCCTGCTTTTTTTTCATGGACTAAGCCATGGTTAAAGCAGTGTTCCTCAACCTTGGCAGCTGGAAGATGTGTGGGCTTCAACGCCCAGAATTCCCATGGCTGGCTGGGGAATTCTGGGAGTTGAAGTCCACACATCTGCAAGTTGCCAAGGTTGAGGAACACTGTATGAAAAGAAAAGGAGCAGAACTGGGGGTTTTCCCTGATCAGTTGGCAATCTCTCATCTTCATACTTCCTGTTATTGCAGTTCAGCATAGTTAAAGATAATCCATTTTTCCCAGAATGGGCGACGCTCAAACTAGAAATTGGCCTATCCAGACTGGGACGGAGTAGCCTCTCTGTTTATACTGTACCCCCCGCTTCCCACTTCTAACAAACTATGTTTCACAGCTGCTGGCCAAACACAGGACCGATGGCAACTTTCTTAATTTGCAGAGCCTGAAGCCTCGTCTTATGAGCCAGCCTAAAGGGATTTTTTTTCCTCCACTGAAATGCCAGAATAATTGAAATTGTCTTCAGCTGACAGCCAAGCAATAGCGACCATTACGTTTTGCTGACTATATGTCAAGAATCCACATTGCACGGCAAGCTTGACTAATTCCCCTCGGCGGCAGCCTTGGTCGGAAACCTATTATCAGGGCTGGTGGCCAGTAACCTTCTGGCTTGAAATCTGAAATTTTTCTTTTCTTCCTAAAATATTCCACGCAGGGACTAACCTCGCTTGCTTGCAAACAGGTTATCCCTATCGTTCTCTACCAAGTTAGGGGGGGAGTTTTTTTAGAAGTGGAAAATGAGAAAGGAATTGCAGGATCAAAGGGGGAAGCGAGAAGACAGCGGAATCTTAATCTCCCAAACAAACCAAAACTGGATCAAATCTTGCTCTAGGAATTCTTTTTTTTTTTAATGTTATAGCTTAGAATTGGTGTCGGGCTGTTTCAGAACACCCACCGACCCCCCCTGCTCTGGGACATCCTTTTCCCAAAGCCCAAGGCAGCCCCCTTCCTCCTTGCATTCCTCAAAACAACTAAAAATGTTGAATTGGACCCCCTTGGATGGGTTGTAAATCTTGGCATGTCTATATGGGTTTGTTTTCATTTGTTATCTTATTATCTCTCATGATTTGGAGTGATAAATAAATACATAAATAAATATTGTCTCCTGAATTGGACTTCATGGATGTCATTTTCCATATCATTTTCGGATCAGCGACATGCAAGAGCCAGTATGATCTATTGGTTAAGGCACCAGGCTAGAAACCAGGTGGTGGTGAGTTCTAGTCCTGCCTTCGGCATGCAAGCCGGGGGGCTACGACTTTGGGCCAGTCTCTGTCTCTCAGCCCAACCCACCTCACAGGGTTGTTGTGGGGAAAACAGGAGGAGGAAAGAGTATGGCGGGCTCACCACCTTCCGTTATAATGTAATAAAGGCAGGATAAAAATCTAATCTAATAATAAATAAATGATTTTCTGTTGTCTTCTTCTGAGATGTTTCAGAGAACTGGACATCTCTTGGCTGAGCAGAAAGAGTTTATCCGGGAAGTGAGGAGAAAGTGGGGGGCTGGCAGTATTCTAAAAGGACCCCATTGTGTTTTACACCAGCTTTGCTCTCCTGGTGGCATTTCCTATGGTTTGTTCTGCCTCTTCATTGCCTTCTTGCATACCGACACATACTTGTAATGCATATTTTCCCCAACAGGTTGCTTTTTAAGTAAACCTGGATGCCTGGCATTTCCAAATAAATCAAAGTTTCATTGAAGGGCAGGGAGAAATCTTATTCTTTCATGCTACCTCTCTGGGGACGAAGGCCATCAAAATAGCTTGTCCAGCAGTGACCTCGTCTTCTTTACTTATTCCCTGTTTCTCCACATATTTTAAATGTGCATTATTAAGGCAGCCAGGCATGAAGCTCCTAAAGGAGTTATTTGAGTTTAGTTGATAAATCATCATTTTGCCCAGCTCTTGGGAAGGAAAAAAAAAAGATGAAGAAACTCTATGTGATGTAAGGTTTTTCCACTTTAATTATAAATAGCTGAGGAGTATAATTGAATATAATTATTTATTCAGTTTGTGGAGCCTCTTTGCCTTCCCATACTTTCTCAGGGAAAAACAACTTAATCTTTCTCACGAAACTTTTTCAGACTGGGAAATGCGATAGCCATGGAAATTTCAGAGGGATAGAGAAATGTGTATAAAGAGTTATAAAAGTTACTGAAATAAACTTTAAATAATTTTTAAAACTTTCCATGAGTACAAAGCAAAAAGGTTTTTTTTCCCTTTTCCTAAGGGATAAAAGAACAGCTTTTGACATCATATTAATCGAAGCCCCAGTATTTCAGACTGGTGAGCATGAATGAAAAAAGTTATTTAGTGGCTGTTCATTGAAGTGTTCCATATAAATGAGGATTTGAATCATCAGCCTAGGATTATAGGAATACATGATAAATTATAGTCATGTGCCTGCAGAATGTTGCAAACGGCCATAAATCTGGGCTGGTTGCCAAGAACCCAAATTGTGACCATAGCAATGGAGACTCAGCCAACAGAAATTCGAATCTGGGCTGGAGGTATTTTGGGGGGGAAGGATCAGTCATAACTTTGAACAGTTGCTAAGCAACTGATCATAAATCAAGGTTTACCCAAACTTATTTTTGTATTGTTAGAATTGTTCACCATCCAGAGTCACTGGGTTGAGATGAGTGGCTATAGAAATTAAATAAATAAATAAAGGTAATCTAACCATAAGTATAACTGTATTTAATGAGAAAACTATCAAAATATATCCAACATAATTCCCATATTTATCAAGTAATTACTTAAATGATGAAATACGGACCATTTTATTTGAATGTAAACCACCAGTCTACATAAAACACCTCAGATGTTTGCTTTTCATGTGCAATAATAAACTTTTCTTTGGTTTACATATTTCCATCCTTAAGCAATGCGCATTGATCATATAAGTTACTTCCCAAATACAAATCTGGAATATTTGTTGTTTTTTAAATTATATCTCAGGTGTTTCAAATCAATTTAATTAGCATCTGAAGAAAATGCTAATGGATTATAAATTATTTTTTCCACTGCAATCCCACATTTTCTTTTTCCTTTATATGTATACATTCATTGTTGATAGTCATTTCAGCAAGAGGCTTTCAAGTTCAGTGCTACTGGCATTTGGGATACACTCTGCATACAAATGATTCCAGTGAAATGTGATAAAGGTTTGTTTAAGTTTTTGCTTTGTGCTGACATCAAAAGAACCATTCCCTCTCTACTAACTCATACAATATATAAAATGCTTAACCATCATTTGGACAATTTGAGTTTTAAGGAAAAAGGGATTAGTGCCCCAGATTTCCCATTTTCATATTACCCTATTCCTCCTATGTTCTTTATTTTGATGTATTTCTCCTGTTAGTTCTTTAAAAAGTATAAACTATTCTAAAATAATCCATGACAAATGATTCATGTTACAAGCTAGTAATGCTCATGCACACTTCATTTCAGAGTCTGGGTGCTCAGTAGGCAGCTTAAACTAAATCAGCAGGCTGAAGCTTTTCATGATAGGATTCATGTTTAGTGAAGCTTTTTTAAAAAAGAGACCGAGAGAAAAATTTTTGCGTGGATAAAGTCTTCCCTTCCAAATACCTTTTTTTTAGCACATCTCTTTAATAATTTGTTTCTTTGTGATTTTTCACTGATTATGGATTGTGTAAGATAAACTAAGCAACATGATGACAGTTGATGACATTTTCCTAGTTGTCAACTTATTATATTTACAACATTTTCTGAAAAATCTGCATAAAAAATGCGACTGTAGTTGTTTTGAGGGAGCAAAATATGTAACTGTAGCTTAGAAAAGGTCTTCAACACTTTTGATTATTCAAAAACCGGTAAGAGAGCTTTGGTATAAGTTGACAAATTCACTGACAACAAAAAGATTATATTATTTCCAGGGATTCTAGATGTCAAGATCTGTTGCATTGCACCCACTGAACCTTTGAATCAGATCTCAGATAATCCATACCTATCAACTGCACCATGCGAGAAGTTCCCATGTTTTCTTTATTTCTCCCATTGCACATAATTTTCATTCTTATTTTTAAAAGTCCAACCACTGATGCCGAAGAGGCAGAAGTTGACCAGTTCTATGAAGGCCTGCAACACCTTATACAGCTCACACCAAAAACAGATGTCCTTTTCATCATAGGGGATTGGAATGCTAAAGTAGGGAGCCAAAAGTTAACAGGA
>JANHZU010003582.1:0-11656 GCA_032468055.1 Acrochordus granulatus
CCAGTCCAGATGCCTGTTTTTTAAACTTTGTTGCGATGCAATTACCCTGGACGAGTGAGAGTCTTCACAGACATTCTCTTCAGATATTTTGGACATTGGCTCCCACTAACATGACTATAAGCAACAGATTATGGCAACCATAGTTCAAAACATCTGGAGCAAAATAGATGATTTTAGCTCCAGATCTATTTTCTGCTCAGGGGTGCAAGCCACATTTCAACAATAACTGTAGAGGATAAAACTGAATTTTTAATATTCTCCTATTTATTTATTGATCATAACTTTTCTGGCTTTTACACTAGAGTCAAGAAAAGTCCATGCAGACAAGTAGTCTATACCACTAAAATGGTTTCTCCCCAGGTGTCATCCACTGCATTTTAGAGGCATCTGGGGAAATATCCCTAATAATTATATTGTTCTACAGTATTCTGATGTTTAACCTGCCTGAATGCTACGTACAGATTATTGTTGCTGTGGTCAAATCTCCTTGGATAAAATATATTGAAATAAGAAATACCAGACAATCCCACCTCCAATGCCCTCCTCAGTGGAGTCTCAAGTGGCTGCGTAATTTGGCAGTCAAGTATTGCTTCCTGTTCATCCCACTCCACATTGCATGTTGGCCTATGATGTTAACAGCATTTTTGTCAAGAGATGAATAGCAGAAAACATTTGTAGCTCAGGTTTGAACTGAGAGGTTCTTGGTGCTGAGCTTTTGGTTGTTTGTAAACTCCAGAAGCTGCAGGTGCTTGCAGCATGCCTAACAACGCTGGCCCCAAACATCAAACCTAAGGTATCCTTTCATTTCAATTTGTCTGGTAACAAAAATGTAATTTCAATCTTAAGGATCCCTTAATAGCATTTTCAGCTTAGTTTTGCACTACATGTCTCTGGTGTGCTTCAGGTGTGCACATGCACACATCGAAGGAAATGGATAAAAGAAAGTGTGAACAATTTGATGCTTCACAGATTTGATCTTTCCATCTCTAATTGCTGCACTTGAGAATTTTTACAAATCCTTCCAAGCTGCAATACAGCTTCTCAAATGCCACCTATTGAAAGTATTGTATGACATGAAGTGCCTTTTCAGCAACAATCCCCCTTCTCATTTACAGCAGGCTGGTTTCATACAGAACTGGCTCTGCATTATATGTCTCTCTTTAGATTGATTGGGATGCCTTAGAAGTTCTCACTTAGGACAAGGCCAGTAAGTTGTACCTCTTAATGAGTGAAGTCATTCCCAATAATAAATTATGCCATTCTCAATGGTACAGATATAATTTTCCAAGGTAGAAGCCAAGTAGTATATGTTACAGCTACTGGTATTTCCTTGCACTATGACATTATAGGTGAATTCTTGTTCTAGAAGAGAAAATGTAGGAAAATCCAAATGTCATGATGGATATCCCACCTTTGTTATTTGCATAAATAACTCAAGGTGGGAAATGTATTTAACACACCTTCCTCCTCCTATTTTCCCCATAACAGAAACCTTATGAGTGGGTTGGGCTGAGAGAGGGTAACTGGCCCAAAGTCACCCAGCCATTTTTCATGCCTAAGGCAAAACTAGAAATCACAGTCTCCCAATTTCTAGCTGGTGCCTTCACCACTAGACCAAAGTGGCTCTAAATTTGATCCTACTCATCTCCCAGCATTTTCAGCTGTAGCTTAAAACTCCTGGGAATGCCTCTCCCCCAGCCCACCCCTCCTCAAAAGTCAGGCTAAAATTATTTCATTTCATCTATGTGTATTTACTGCCAACAGACCCACATAGATTTGATAATGTTCAACCCTACTCACTTTTTCTGTCTTTGGTGGGCAGTTAAACTTCTAGATAAGTTCTCTTATCTTATCCCATATAGGGGAACATTTCTAAAAACAACCCCCTCCTTTTATCAAAATTCAGAACATTTCTGTAATGAAAATGTTATTGCAGATAAAGATCGACAGAAGGGACAGGAGTTGGGCTCTATTCATTTCCAATATTTCAGTACAGTAAATTAGATGCAGATGTATTTCCTGGCAAAACACAAAGCTAGATCACCAGCACACAGATGACTTTCATAGAGCAGATGTGAGGGCTCAATAATAAAAAAAACAGAAAAGGAATCACAAATCAACTCAAGAAAGTACAAAAGATTAATAATAGGTACATGAAAATTGCATTGAGATAAAGGTTTTGTCATATTACATCACAGATTTGGGCATAATTGAGTTTAAGTTCTGAATTCTGAATTGAACTGTCATCATAGAGGATCAATATATTATATGGGAAGAAAAATATGATTTTACAATTTACAATTTATTCTAACTACATTTAGGAACAATATATATTTTTAATTGTAAGTGGGAAGAACTGACTCAAGAAAATATTCACTTTTTCCTGTTTGTCAGTTTCCCTTGGAAAACTTAGTTGTTACTTAAAATGACAATTGCATTAAACTACATCTGAAACAACAAAGCACAGCAAAAAGTGATGAACTATTAAAAAACTTCCCATTTCCCTTTGAATATAATACATATTGTTCATAAATATTGTAAATGAGACAATAAGGAAAAAGATAAGTGCAGGGGATGTTTTTGAACTTCTGCCTATGAAATTAGAAAAGAGATTAAGGATTTCTATCAGATACATAAAATATAAGGCTGTTCCCGAAATGTTGCTTCCTTGATTTATTGTGTCACTTGCATCCGATAGCAATTCATCGTGCGATGGGAGCATAGGTTTGGTGTGGGATATCTGAGTAAAGTTTTTATTTTCAGAACAGCAAAACCCCGAGTTCTTAAATAGCATTTCTCTGCGAGCAAGAAAAATACTTTGACTTCACAGAATACTTTGCCGAATAAGAGCGGCTTTGAAGTTCTGCCAAATACGTCAAGGCCTTATATGGGTTTTTTTTTTCACCCCTTTATTTTTTGTAATGTAAATGCTGTTTCTGTGATTTAAAAGGTTTCTCTCTCTGGCTATCCCCTTGTCCAATTCATACATTTTATTACTATTCCCACACAGGTACCCGTTCCCAAAGAATTGGTATAAACCAGCCCATTCTGCTGAAGGAAACAACTTGAAAAATAGCCGGATTATCCAAGCGTCGCTTTAGCAAGTTTCAGGGGTTGCTTCCTTCAGTTGGGAGTCGTGAAGACGTGGGAGCAACGTTTAAAGCATGAAGTAATGATTGCTGACCCACAATCTCAGGCAACTGGACGCCTTTTTTTCTGGGAGAAGCCCAAGTGGGAAGGGCGACTTCCCCTGTCTCTTTTAATCACCGGGCTCACTGTCATCGATTCTTCAGAAAAACATACTGCCTGCGTTTGACCTTCTCTTCTACATTTTACAGAAGCATCTTGGGCGACCTGTTGTGGTATTGTTTCATTCTTCCACTCAAGTGCAATTGCGTGGCATACCTACCATGTTTAAAACCTTATCTTTTTGCTAATCACAACTAATTTTATTTTTATTCGATGAAGGGTGTTACAAGGGAAATAAACAGCAACTTTCAGAAGAATATATTTGTTCTTAGCTGTTGCAAACTGTGTAAATCGTGCCTACTATATTCTTAGGGTACACTATTATTGTCTTAAGAGTAGGAGCTTTTCTTCTCAGAATGAGTGTTCCTTTTAAAGATTTCTGCACATCCCATGTATGGGAGTGGTAGAGTCATGATTGGGAACTTTCCAATATTTAGGAAGATTTTGGAAAGAAACACCCCTTCACCATACAGACTCCTGGATTTTATTCTGAATCTCACCTCAGTTCCTTCCATCAATTCTGTATTTTAAAATATGCATTTTACTTAAATTAGGTACAACATGTAGGCTACCAGATCTGGGCTGTAACAATCCCTGTAATCACGAGATGAAAAGAATTTTCTGACATTCTTGGTGCCACCAAGTTGTTATCCAAATATTTATTGCCCACTTCTGGTAGTTCAACACTATGTCACATTCTCCCCAAAGGGCAGTTAAAGCAGTGATAAAAGAGCCATTTATCTTACTACAAAAAGAAAAAAACAAAAATAAAAAACCCACATACTTAAATAATAAAAGAATATTTTCTCATTAAAACGTGATTTAATTCAAGCTCCTAACTTGAAACTTCAGTCTGAGGTTATGAATCTTTTTGACACAAAGAAATGCTAGCAAAGGACCCAAAAGTGATGCTGTTGGTGATGTCTGCACCAACACTTCCAACAAATCTAGCATAGCTATTGTTCTCCTTTTCATTGGGTTTTAGCATATGCACAATTTATTTCAAATACAAAGGTGGACGTTCTTCTCTGGAATTCTGCTATGGTAACAACTCCATAGGCATAGCTTGGCAGCACTAACTTTATTGGGAACAGTAATAACAAACTTGAAAAGACCTTCTCTATCTTATTAGCCTTAAACAGAAATGCATTTCAGAAACATGCCACTTATCCAGTTCCCAAAGCTGAATTTTGGGCTCATTGACTATTTAAGTAAGGACACTAAAGGAGCATTCTTCAAAATTACAATGGCATTTCTATATACTACTACAATTGTATTATTTCCTAATTTCATTAAAATAAGACAACTGTAGACTAAACCAAACACTGGAGGAGCCACTGCATTGTCAAACAACATGCCAACCAAGAGTAGCTTGCTTGTCTTTTATGCTGAAAAACATACACAAGTTTCCAACAAAATACTCACAATTTTGCAACCTGTATATAATGTTACAATTCTCAGTTCCAGAAGGAAGAGCTCACATTAGTTAATACCAATCTTACAAAAAGGCAGAGAATTGGATGAGTTTCTGTTCTACTACTATTTGCAGCATAAATAAGTTTACAACTTTTTTAAGTGGAACAGAAGAAGAAAGGCAGAAGTTTGTGGTATTTTAAATATTATTTATTTTTCTTGCACACTTAGATCAGGTATCATTATGAGATATTATCAAACTCTGAGATTTGATTTTCTAGTTATATACTCAGTAAGATTCATAACTTGATATAATAGCAGATCTCAAGCCTGATTATTACTAAATATTATTACTAAAGGACTTATAATACATATATGTGGGCATGCACAGAAAATCATGTTCATCTTGTTACAAAATCTCTCCTTAACCTCACAAAGCTTCATGTGTATTCAGAAATAAGGAATGTTGTTTGCTAGATTTTATCTGTGCAAGCTTGTAACTCATGCAGAAAAAAACAAAGACTTCAGCTGCTAAATAGGAGAAAAGTTCAAATTTCTCAAAACAAAATGGACATATATTTCTAACTGCAAGTCTCTATTTCTCCATAGGGAAACCACATTCCAATCAAAAGGTGCATCAGGATGTACATAAAATGGATTTATTTTTGCAGTCAAAAATAATAGTTTGGCTATGTGCAGTAGCATACCAGTTACGCTGCTTGAAGATAAAAAGAATATGGTACATTTAGTGCCTTGCCACGAAATATTGCAGTTTGGAAAATGCTAACATATACATCAAGGGCTTGAAAGAAATTAAATCAGCAATTATTGTGAGTGCTATAATTTACGTAATGCATTTGTATCTCAGACACTGTGACAGGTTATAAACATGTTACTACCACCCTGTGCAAAGGTCACCTGGAAAAGTTGGGATGTTTTATTGTGCATACTTCACTTTTGCAGTCTGCATCGACTTCCACTCACAGACTGAGAAACGATGTTGGACAATATGAACACATTCCCCATGTTTAATCCTTTGCTTTAGCCAGGTAATCAGCTAATTTGGAGATGTTTTCTTCTTGCTGTTCAAGGAGATCCAGGATAATGCCCATGGGAGTCTTCTTTAAGCCAATGCCTTCTATCTTGTTCTCCATCTTGTTCTTTAAATTTCGAAGCCTCACGGATGCATGAAGAAACATCACTAGGGAAAGAAAAGTAATAGTAAGCCAAAATATCCCTGCTAACCTGGCTGAGGAATTCTGGGAGGTGAAGTCCACATATCTTAAAGCTGCCAAGGTTGGACCCTCCTGCTATAAACCCTGGTTTATAAGCCATAAGGATGTATTCATTTATCAAGTAAAAAAAAACAAGAAAGATACAATTTGAGCATATGTGATAGTAATTAGTGTATTATGTGAGCATAATATTAGTCAGTATTTTTATTGAATTTCATAACTGTCATATACTGTAACACACTACATCCTAATAATTTTTGTTTAGTTTGGTATTAATGTATTCTATGAACTCAGCTAATGAAACTGACACTAGAGTTTATGGCTTAATGTATTGAGTGAACATATTATAATGATGTGTCAACCACATCTTTCTATCTACTCATAAAAAATCATTCTGTGCTTGTGAGAGAGTCCTCATCTTGGGTTAATACTCTCTTGTTCAAGTTGAAATTATGAATTATAAGTAAATCCTTTCTAACGCTCTTCCTAAAACAAAAAACAAAATCCACTTAGGACCAAAATATTTTTATGGATGCATATGCACAACATTTAACATTCATATTTTTCAGAACCTTGATACCGAATGCAGAAATTATTTAAAAAATTTCGCTAGTGATGGAGTTCTGTAATCTCGCCAAATCACCAACTCAAATAATGTAATTTTGGCTCATCTAAATGGATAGCCAGCCAAATGTTTATGTATTTATTAATCCACTTCATACATCTACTCATCTATTTAAGAAACTCTGGGTGGTAAACAAAACAAAATAAATGTGGCAGTAAACTTCACAATTAAAACTATTAACTATTAATTAAAATCTGGACTGAAAATAAAAATCCCTGCAACTGAACGTCACTAGGAAAAGCATCTACTTTTCTCTGTATATTTGTAATTAATGAGAAAGGTTTCTTCACACCTAATGCTTGATGAACAAAAATGAAAGCAGCTTTGGAATGAACTGATATTCAGCTTTATACTTGGCTATCATTATATAAGAAAAACTCACAGAACAAAGGAAACGTGATTCCGAACAGAAACACCATGATTCCTCCATAAAAGGATATCAGGAAGTAGCTCAGTAACATGACTGCTATGACAAATGCCGCAGGGTACTGCTTCTTAAACTTGCAAATGAAGTCTTTTTTGTGGGATGCCCACACACAAGCTGTGAAGACCAGGATCACTACGAGGATGCCAAACAGCATTTTCAGCGGATTCAGGAATCTGCAAAGATAACAGACTTTGGTGAACATGGCCAAACAAGTGATAGTGGCACAACAAGACGAGCAAAGCTTCTTTGTACCCAAGTACAACCACTGAACCTCCTGGCTTGAGTCCCTCCCTCCCTCCCTCCCAGGCCTGGGGCTGCCTGCAAATTGTTCAGCGTTCCTGTATCAGATGAATGCAATACAATGAGGACTTTCAGTGAAACAAACCAAATGGCATCTCAGCAATTCACCTGTTTTTTTTTTTATGGCCATGCTGTATTCATATGACAGGGTAAATCCTGGATGAGTCAACTGTAGTTCAGGATGACATGAGAGGATCCTAACACTGAATATGTCCAGCTTGTCACACCTTTATTTGGAAACTGTTCTTTTTAAATTTCCTTTGACTAAAGTTTTCATATTGGTTTCTGACTTAATTACACAATTAATTACACAAGTAACATCCTGCCCCTTCACAAAATTATATAAACAGCCCGTCTCTCATAGTATCTGCCTGGCTAATTTGATCTTGAAGGATTGGAGCATTTTGATCTCCTTTGATTAAGCAATGCCATCCATTGGGTGGGTGCCTTCTCTGCAACAAGTGCCTGCCTTCTGGAATACTCTTCCCACAGTGGTCCAGGTGGGTCCACTCTGTTGTTTAGAGGGATCATGAAGGTCTGGGTTTTCACTCAGGCCTCAGCAAAGAAAACTAAGCCTCCCTTCCCAGGCTTTTGTTTCTCTCTGATCTAACATTTTTGCCATCTTTTATCTTTTAAAATTGATTTTATTGCACTATTTCCTTGTTTTGATTGTTGTGAGCAAATCTAGTTCACGTATTTATTCCGTTTCCCCAAATCATCCTTTAGAAACAGACTACAAATCCCATCATCCCCAGACAGCATGGCAGAGATTTCATTAGGGAAGACTGCACAAAAATCCACAAATTTCATCTACTTTATTGTCTTCAAAAGAAACCACTGGACAACAAAGATCTTGCTTCCTGAGACACACTTTTGGGTGTTTCTACAGATTTTGACTGCTAATCATGAAAATAACCTGTAATTTAGTCTATCATATGCACTTTATAGAAATCTTCTGTTTTTGCAAACACCCTTCAGTACCTGTTGGCTATGCTGCAGACACAAAAGAAACATATGTAAACATGGAACTGTTGTTGAAGCACATCTAGTACAATGAATATAACTGGAATATTTGTGGAGGTCTAAAAGTAGTGGCTCTGTTGCTTGGAATGAAGGTTGGATATACGAACTACTTGTTGTTACATATGTGAATGGGACAGCCAGGCAAAAGAGTCACATTATATTAAAAAGAAATGGCCACTCCAAAAATATTTGGTTCCAGGACAGAAAAACGAGGAATATGAACCACTTTTTGATCTGACAAAAATGTTTTTACCTCCGCTTCACATAAAACCCAGACTGATGAAAAATTTTGTGAAAGCGATAAACAAGGAAGATTAAGATTTTTATTATTTGAGACAGGTGTTTCCAAGAATAACTGATGCCAAGATTAAAGAAGGCATTTTTGCTGGTCCACAGATCAGATATGTCATCAATGCAAGCGATTCGAAGATCTGTTAGTGGAGCCAGAGAAAATCACCTGGAATGTATTCAAGGATGTCATTGAGAATTTTCTTGGCAATTATAGAGCATCAAACTATATTCAGCAGGTTGTCAGAGACAAGACCATGAGGTTCAAAATGTCTCTGAAGATTCATTTCACAATTTTCTGCATTCACACATTTTCTTTCCTGAAAATCTAGGTGCAGTTAGAGAAGAACATAGTAAAAAGTTTCATCAGAACATTACCACAATGGAAAAACAGTATCAAGGAAACTGGACTCCATCAATGCTCAACGACATTGTTGGACACTGCAGTATTGGACACTGAGTCCAAACAAAAATCAGCAGCAAAACACTTTTAGCGTTCCTGAACTCACACAGCACATCGGAAACATTACACAAATAAATACATTGTAGTCATTAAAAGTTAATTTTATATTTCTCACAATTCCTACATGATACAGTCATTCTAAAATTACATTCATATTCAGTTTGAAAAGGTCTATCATAATCACCTAAAGATTTTCAGGAAGAAAAACTTTTGAAAAAAAATTGTTGTCCCGTTAGAAAAGTTTTGGAAAATAACATCATTAATCTACCTTTGATCAGTCAAAGAATGGTATTAAACCAAAGACAACTCTTATAAAAGCATTTTGCAAGATAATGCAGAAAAATGGACGACTAGAGCCTTGACTCTGCTCATGGTGAAATATCCACATCAATATTCTAAATACAATATATTTCACAGTACAAGTATATTTGGTTGTCAGGTGAGACGCGGGTAAAGAAAAATGCCCTGTGCTAAACTTCCTAGTTTGTGAATGAACCATTCTTTCTACCCTGTCTAAAACTAATTCTGGAACACTGCCTGACTATGATATGTCCGTTAGCGTTCACCGTTATAAACATCCAACAGGTTTCTGTTCATTTTATATTCATTGTCAAATTATTAGATGCCAAAGATAGAACTGGAATTAGCAAGTAAGACCAACTTCTCCTTCACAACAGTTGTTGACCACCTGCTGTTGTTTCTCATTCAAACTCCATAGTGTCATACTAAAAACAGGCTCTCTGTAATGTCTGAGTCACTTTTGGTCAACCACAGCTATATTTAGATCAAAACTTTCTGGAAATTCTGCTTGGAAATATTGAACAGTTAACTCTAGGAAGAAATCACTCCTGTATTTTTCATAGAAAATGTTACTCTTAAAAAGTAGCCTGGTATACTGCATTTAGTAGAAAAAAATTACAGCAACAACTTAGTTTAAAAGCTAGGTCAGAAATAAAAGACAAAGACTCAAGTTGGGGATTAGCTAGACACTAGGCAAAGCTGCCTTTCTGAAGCTGTCCAGAGCCTAATCCAAGTATATCTATCCTATCCCTGGAAGCAGTAATTGATGAGCTGTGTTTAGCTTGGCAGATCACAAATTGAAGCAGTACAAATATCAAATTTCTAGTAGGAAACAGAGCAAGGAATTTAATTTAATTAAAGCTTAAAGCGGCTGATACTAAATTACAATGCGTTGTTGGCTTCCACATTACACCTGAGTCACCATTTTACAGACAGTAATTTTTGTCTTGCTATGCCAGAGAGGCAAAGAGAGTTACACACTCTCAGATTAATCAGTTTCAGAGGATTTTTTGTGGAAGTGATGAGTGAGTCCTGACCAGTCATTTTATAGCTTCTAGCATATCTAGCCTGACATATGGAGGTGGTTGCATATTAAACCTCACATTTTCATGGAGGATGTTATATTGAGCCTCCTGTCATAGTCAGATTTCTTCTGGTCCCACCAAAATTAATTGCTGCTCATAGGGCAACTCCCAGGAGACACCTGATGGATCTGAAGCATCTCCAATCATTGCTTGGGGAGCTTTCTAATATTCTGACATGTAGTTTTAATTCTCTTTCAGTGTGCCAGTCCCAGAGTGTACCTTATTTACTGAGGATCTCTGGAAGATGAAGCATCAGAAACAGTGCTAGGGCACCAGAAGAAAAAGACCTACCCAGAAAAAATGGAAGAATACTTGAATGGGAGAGTACTGACCAATAACAGAAAAGAGAAACCAAGGAAATAATTAAAGTTAATAAAGAATAAAACTCTAGGATCTGATAGTATTTCTGCATTATAAAGCTTTTAAAGAAATTTTGATTAAACCTTTAACTCAACTAATGAACAATATTCAAATACATGAAGAAGTCCCCTCTTCTTTCAAAGAAAGTTATTTCATTTATAAAGAAGAAAAAGATTTAACTTTAGACCTAGACCTATTTCAGTACCAAATGTGGATTATAAATCCTTCACAGCAATTATTGCGAAGATTAACTTTTTTTTAATTGAGATATTACAACCTGACCAAATGGGCTTTGTCCTCCCCAAAATATGAGATGTATTTTAAAAAATACATTGGAGAGAAAAATTAAAAGGATAAATTGGAGGGAACAGGAATTGCCCATGATTTTCCTTAAAGAAAAAAAAAATTAAAAATCTGGAACGGTATTTTTATATATAATTCTTATAATAATGGGCTCCGGACCTAACATTTTTAGATAGATACAGAGTATTGATAAAGAACATAAAGCTAACATTATAATGATCTTTTTCCACAGCAAGGTACTATACTGAAGGGAACCAGAAAATGATGTCCTCCCTCTCCTTTATTTTTATCAGCATTAGAATCCTTGGCAGTCCAAGTGCATTAAGAAGACAAATGTTGATAAGGAATTTGACAGATGTAAAGCAAGCTGGTATCAGCTAACTGCTTTTAACTTTACTGTTTAAGAGGTTAAATATTCACCATCTTTTTAACAGTAAGGATCTATTCAAGAACATTTACCAATTTGAGAACATATAATGACAAATATTTCTGGATAGAATAAATTTTTGGGTAGGAAGAACTGTGGCAGTCAAAATGAATTATTTACCAAGACTAAATTTTCTATTGCAAATGATTCCTATTCCT
>JANHZU010003582.1:77790-90494 GCA_032468055.1 Acrochordus granulatus
ATGTAATTGAGTTTGATGGGCAAATGTCAGCAGATGTCTTGGTTGAATTTCTATTAGATGTAAGTTCATCCTGTTTTCCAGTAGAAATAATACATTATTATTCGTGCTAGTTACAAGGATGCTTTTTTTAATACAGCATATTTGCCAGGGAACATAAATATAATGTAATGCAAATCATATATTTTAAGTTAAAGAAACAAACATTATTTCCGTTCAAAAATCATGAATATCTATTATAAAAAACAATTATAAAAATGTGGCTTTTAAATGGGCCCAAACTAATTATGCAATAAAGTAAATTGATGAGAAAGATCAGTTTCAGCCACCTGATTCCACTTGTTTAAAACAGAAATTCTAAAATGTTCGGATTTCAAGGATTCAGTGTTTCATAGGTTACCTACTTCTGTACAGCCTATTTTATAGATCCCCAAGTTGACAGTCAGACACATTTTTTTAATGGCAAAACTGCTTTGTGGCACAAATTGCCTCCTCACAATACTGTATATCTTTCCAGCTTAGTCTTTTTAAACTTTTAGATATGGTTTTACTATGGATTTTTAAGTACAGTGGAACCTTGGATTGCAAGTACCTTGGTTAATGAGTGTTCAAAAACTTTTAATAAAATTTAATTCAGTTAATGAGTGAAAATTTGCAAGATGAGCAGCACGCAATTAGCTCACTCAAGAAATCTCATAACTGAGCTGATGGTTCTTCTCTCTTGCTGCATAAAAACATAAATTAAGTGAAACCAGTAGTGTTAGTGAAAGTCATTCAAGAGTAAGAACTCTCGAGATCCAAATTCGAGATTCTCCTTCCAGGCAATAACCTCCTCCTCCTTTCCTCCCTCTCATCTGCCTCACACCAGCCAGGACTCTTTTCAAAGTGTATGAAGACTGACCCTCTGTCTTCCCTGTCACACACACAGAGACAGCCCTCCTTGCATGGCACCATCCAGTCTGTCCCCCTCCTGCCCATCTCTTCTCCCCTCGCATAACACAGAGGCAGGTTATGATAAGAAACATTTCCAAACCACACAAGAAAGACATTGCTAAGGAAAAAGCCTGTTTTGCCCTCGAGCGGTGGCAGTGGATCCACCCAATCCAACAGGGGCTGCCAAACAGCAGCCAGCCGAGCAGCAGTTGATGGCCGGAATCTGCCTTGGAGCAGATCCATAGCAACAAGATTAACAGTAAAGTAGCCACCCTTCCCAGGAAAGGCCAGATGAATTTCCTAAGAATTTACAAAACAAGAGAGGACAGAACTCAAGGCTAGGTGGAAATCCTCTTCCATAAACCAAAGGACCATCAAGAACCATTATTATCTGCCCGGCTTGGATCAGACCTTTGGGGACCACTGTCTCAAAATCTTCTAGCAAAAGTTGGTGCTGGTTAATTTGTTTTATTTTTACTTTATATTGTGTATTAATTGTTGTTACTTGTTTCAGATATTAGGGACAATCATTTCTACATAAAATACCATTGAAAATGATTTTTATGAATATTTTTGGGTGCATGGAACGGATCATCCGACTTTACGTTGTTTTCTATGGGAAAATTTGCTTTGGTATAAGAGCATTTTGGATTAGGAGCACTCTTCCGGAACAAATTATGCTCACAATCAAAGGTTCTACTGTAACTATATTTTATAGTATATCAGTTTCTGACAAACAAAATAGAATTGGCTGTTCTAAATGCACTATGAACATTTTAAATTTTAAAAGAGACAAATAAGTAAATACTTCTTGCATGTGGTGGTTCCTGTAACTCTCCCTTTTCAAAGAAACTTTCTACCTTGTGAAGATCTTTATTGCAGCACAAGGACCTATGTCATTCTTAAGAGACAGACTTTCAAGTCCATGTGTTGGAAACACGGGTATAGATCTTATGCTGGAGGTTTACAGCCATTGCATACAAGGTGGGTTTTTAATACCACTGACTATTAAGCTTTGCCAGTAATTCCTCTTTATTATCTACTGCATTTTCATTGAACCTGCAGAACTTCAGAATGTGGCATTTGTGTAATACTTCTTGAGGTATCATAATAAGCCATAATGAGGCCATAACTTCAGTGATTCATTTGGAGAGAGAGAGGTTGCTCATATTGAATTGTACATGGAAATATACTGCCTGAACAAGGCTAACAATTCCTTAGATTTCTTGTTTGTTGGAAAAAAGAAAAAATGGTTTTGCCTATTACTTGATTGCTTCCATTGGGAAGAAATCATTAAAAATGAACTTTGTTTCTTTCCTTATGATTTATGATTCCAGCTTGCATGTCTCACTCTAAGAGAAAGCAGTTTCCAAATCTTAAATTTCAAAAGATTAACTTTTTGCTTTTAATTTATTTAATATCCTACCCTCCCTCCCTCCCTTTCTCCTTAGATTTAATGAAGATTTCTTCAAGAAAGGTCAAATAGGAGGCCACTGCAATATGAATACTAAGGCTTTTCTTGCTGAAGGACAACAAAAAAGCCCTTTACAATCTTGGTAAGTTTTGTAAGTATGTTATTTTATTTCTTTACAAAAGGCATCTTAGCAGAACAGATATCTTGAATGCTCCTTTTCTGTTTAAGTAATAGTGACTGAACTATAGGTTATTGTAGCATACTTTTTCCCAGCTTTTTTCAACTGGTGTTTACTTTTGGAAGCATATTCCAAGCTATGCTCAGAAAAGGTGTGTTAAGAGGTTTAGGGGATTTGCCCATTTACCAAGTGGCTGCCATAATGAATTTGGCTTGTCATAAAAATTCATCTGTCAGAAGACAAACTGGTGAGGGTGCTCTCCATCACTTGCCTCTTAGCACACTTTTTTTGGGAAGGATAAGTAACTACACTTATAAACACAGAACTAAACTGTGATTATCCACAATTTTTATTTTCAAAGACATTTATGGAACTAATAAGAGATTTTTGGGAGCCATAATTTTGTTTATTTATTTAGAAAATGTGTATGGCCACTCATCTTAAATATATAAATCTGAGCAGTTTATTAAAATATATTTGAAAAGCCCATAACCAAAAAATAAAAAATAAAACAAGTCAATACAAAAGGAAACTGAGTTATCTGTAGTAGACTAAAAATAGCCCACATATATTGGGCTCTAACATCCATTCAAGGGGAAAATAGTCAAGTCTCAATGGCTTTCCAAAAAGTCAACAAGATTGGGACGCTTGAATCTCAGAAGGAGGCTGTTCCATAGGGCAGGCACTCACAGAGAAGATAGATCTTCTTAGTCTTGCAAAATGACCCTGTTTAATAGAGGGGACCTGAAGCTATCCTGTTGTGAGTCATCCTGACAGTATTTCTTGAAGGCTGATAATTCTTCATGGCAATTTGCTTAAGCTGGAATGTTCGGTAGATCCTGCTAATTGGCCTCACATTCTGTCTGTTATGTACTTGCAGTCACTAATAACTATGTCTTTCTTGATCTATCTTGAAATTCATGGTAAACATATTTGACATGAATCTTCCAATTAGCTGGATCTGTGAAACTTGGACAGAGTGAAATATTGTCTCTACTTTTCTCAGCCCTTAATTTATAGATCAAATAAGTTGCATGTTTCTGAGTTCAAAGCAGAGCCTAACCTTCTGAAGCCTTATTGAAGAGACTTCCATTACAATTAAAAAATAATTTTAATTGTCAAATTTGGTAAAACTTCACCAACGCTAGGAGAGGTTTATGTGGGATAATCAGCCTGGAATACATTTTTGATGCCTGATATAAATGGTGATAATTACAGGTTTGCTGAGCTCCAGACCTACACAGAGATGAGCTCAAGACCAATGGAAGATGGCAGCTGTGATGTCATTGTTGAGAAGCCAACTTATTTCATGAAGCTTGATGCAGGTACAAGGTGTTTTGATGTTTTCACATTTCAAAGTGTAACAAAAGTATCCCCTCATTTACTAAGAGAGGCTCTATTTCTGTAAATCTTAGGAGGCACTAATTATAAGCTACTCTAGTCCTTGACTTAGACGCTTAATGACCATTCAAACTTACAATAGACTCAAAAAAAGTTACTTATGATATATTCTCCAAGTTATGACTGCCATACCACCCTGTGGTCACGTAAGTGCATTTTGGGTACTAAGCAACTGGTTTGCATTTGTGACCAGTTGCAGTATCCCATAATTGCGTAAAACATTTGTTGTTTTATCCATTGGATAAGATGGATTTGGATAAGCTGGATTTGGATTTGCAACCACATGATTTACTTAACTATGTGATTTGCTTAACAACCACAGTGACTTGCTTAAAGAGATCAAAAATGATTATAAAATCAATAAATCAATATAAAGTCTGATCTCATGACTCAACTTATGACCATAATGACTTACAACCAAAATTCCAGGTTCAGTTGTGGTTGTAAGTCAAGGACTGCTTGTACTCTCATTAGTATCTAAAGCAGTGTTTCTTAACCTTAACAATGTTAAGATATGTGGAATTCAACTCCCAGAATTCCCCAGCTAACATACTGGCTAGGAAATTCTGGAATTTGAAGTCCACATATCATAAAGTTGGTTGAGAAACCTCAGAAGTAAGGTTGAGAAACACTGATCTAAACCTATGCAATTGTTTGAATTACTGGTTCTATACAACTGCCAACATTTACTGGAGTTGCTCATATTGATATCAACAAATTATAATCACCTAATGCATACATAATGTGAAGTTGCAGGCTTCCATATCATGCTGAGCCAAAACCAGCAAAGCACATTGTAGTTTGGAGTTACTATAAGTGAAATAAGCTAATCTGAGCAAACTGCCATAACTTGGTTTTTTACTGACTCATTTCCTGATTGGAGATAGTATTTTGATTAACATGCTTCAGTATAAAATTGAATGTAGACCTTTTAAATATAATTAAAATATAGAATGTTGGCTGTGTGACCACATAAGTTCCCCTTCTCTCTCCACTCCCCACTGTCAAAATACCATCCAAAGTTTGAGTTACTAGGAAATTTAAAAAAATGGATAATGTAACTCAAATAGCATTTGGAAGATGGTATTGTTCCTTTTTATCAAGAAAATAGAATGGAAGAATTAAAATCCCCTCCTCCAAGATTTCTGCCCTGATCAAATTAGTTGTTTCTTATGACTTGATGTCATTTAAAATCCATATGCTGCCAAAAAAATAGCTTGGGACAATCCAGTCTTAATCTTGTTCAGCTTCTTAAATGTGTTTCTAATGACAAATTCATAAATTAATTACTCATAATTTGAACCTGTGTTTCAGCATTGTGGCATGGACCATCTGTGGAACAAATGCTTTTGCATAAAGTTCCAAGCTTTAACTGTAAATGACTGTCTGTGTCATTCTAATTGTGTTCACTACAACAAGCTTAGTTATTCCTCCTCCTCCTCCTTTCAGGTGTCAATATGTACCATCATTTTTGTGACTTTGTGAATCTTTATATCACTCAGCATGTTACCAACACCTTCAGCACTGATATCAACATAGTTATGTGGGATACTGTAAGTAAGAGCATGTGGATGTTTGGGTTGGGATTAGGGTATAAATATTTGTGTTATTTGAATCATTTTGTCTGATGTAAACAGTTGCAGGTACCAGGATGAACTGTAGTTATTGCTGCCTTAGGAGGATTGTTAAAAGTCAGCTGTAGAATGGTATAAACTGCTGCAAACAATGAGTGTGGTTAAATGAGATATATTTACGTCAAAGGTCTTCCCAAGGAATAAGATTCAGCTCTTGATGGCAGCAGGATTACTATCTTCTCTTCTAGCATTCTCGTGTAGTTCCCTTTTTTTTACTATCCAAGGCAACCTACATAATGCTCTCTCCTCCTATTTTCATTTTCATAATGCTCTCTTTCTTCCCTATAACAAAAACTAAATTGAAAGAATCTCCTACAATAGTGATACATAGTTACACTACTAGATATTCCTGGTATCTAGTTACATAGTTATAACATAGTTACTAGTACTAGATATTAGGTATCAGATGCATCAGAAGTATCACAAATTTTGGACTTTCCCCCCCCTTTTTATCTTTTTTTAGCCAGGTGCCCTGATCTTCGAGGAACTTTATATCAGTTTGCCTGAATTTTTTTTTGTGCAGGCCAGCTGTAGAAAGTTTCATTCCTAATAGTTTCTCTTTCCATATGGATTTGGATGCAGTCTAGGATGGTGAAATGCTTTGTATCCATTAACAGAATTAAAGTTGATGGATAATTTAAATTCACATGGAATGCAATCAGTTAACCACATCCTGAGGTTAGGAGTATACATCTGCATACTTTTTTCCTCTCCACTTACATAATTTTTTGTAGTCTGTACTCGGATTTAGCAGCCTTTCTGTATTTTGAGACACTACTTCAGCCTCCCACTCCCACCCCGTTAGTCCAGGCTGTTGGAATACCCCTTGCAAGCCTTCCACATTAGCAATCTGGGCTTTTGTATTGGCCCTGACTTCCAAGGATATCTCTACCCCATGTCTGATCCAAAAATATAAATAATATTTCTACCAGAGGAAAACCATCAGTTAATGGCCACCATCTTAGGACCATCTTTTACTCAACCAGGCAGTCTACTTTATCAAATGTTCAAGTTAACAGCTATTTATGTTCTTTGAGTAAATTGTTGTGATTAGTTACTGGTGATCTACTTCGGTATTTATCAATTCAGATGCAAAGTTTAAAAAGGCATGAGAATTGAAGGGGGAAAAAGTAGGCAATTTAGGAGGAGGACCTCCATGCAATTTAAACATTGTATTGGTGCAAAACAAAGGTTCGTGTTTAATATATCTTCTTTGACCAAAGACAGTATCAGATGTACTCTAACTTAGATGAACCTGTGTAAACCACAGTTGCTAGATTTGTTAATCACTCAAGTGGTCTGTATTTTAACCAGTACTGAATGAAGCTTCATAATTTTCTTTCTTCTCTCTGCTTGTCCATTACTGCCAAGGAGAATCTTTACAAAATTAATATTTTGTTCACTATTGCAATTGATAAATGTCATAATATATTGGTTTTACTTGACAGTCTGTCTACCATGGGGTTCTTCTGCTTGATCTTTGACTATCTCCTATTGGGAAATAACACTGTGTGCATTTTTGATACATCTAGATAGTACTGTAATGTAAATTTCTCCTAAGCTGTGCTATTTTCAAAATTTGTTATAGTATATTTAATTCCTACTATTGCCAGATGATGGTGCCAGCATACTGTTTTAACTCACTGAACAGAACTAAAGAAGTGTATGTGTTCTCTTTATGTAGCACACACCAAGGTGTAGCTTTGCACATTTTCAATCCTTATCCATTTTTAGTAAAAAATTTAGATTTAGTAAATCTAACTAAATTTTAATATGTACAACTTTGTACTTAAAATGTTTGAAGTTTTAGTTTTTTTAACTAAAAACTTGATAAATGTTCTATGCAAGTGAAATAAAATAGAAATGCAATTTAGAATCACATTCAGTGTGTTTAAAATATAATGGCAAAGATTGTTGTTTCTTAAAATGTTTCTAAAATGTCAATTCTTTGCCAATGCTATTTTGACAACGTATCAGTTCAATGGTGAAGGATTCAGTGTCTTCCAGTTGTATTGAACTCTGTGATCTCTAGCTGGTGCTGATTCGCTAATGAGCAGAAATCTAATATATTTCCAATCTGGAGAAAAACTTCAAATCTGTTAAAATATAATTGCAAACATATGTGGAGAAACAGAACATAAATCTTGGCATGCCTTTTAGGTTGATGTTGCTGGGTATGCCCATATTTGAACTTTTTAAAAAATATTTATGGTCTTATTAATTATTTTAGCTGTTAAAGTAAAAAAAAGAACAAAGATGTAGAACATAGAATGTTTAGTGATCACATTATATTCATGCAGTCTGCACCAATATCACATTTTTCTTCACATTTTATTCACAGAAAGTTTTTCTTTTTAAGCTTTGGGGGCTACTAATACTGTATTTATATTTATTTTGCTATATTTGAATGTGCGTTAATGTTTTATTTCTTTTATGATGAATTGTTTTACCTTGCCTCTAGTTTTATTGTATGATACTGATTTTAATAATTAGGATGAGATTTATAATGTATTAGGTAAATACCTTTTACTATTTTAAAAGGTAAGTATATACTCGAATATCAAAAAGTAAAGCAGACAAAGAAAATAGTTTGTTCCCATCTTTGGATTCTTTATTTGCTGTTGAGATTTATTTGAGAACTAATATTCATCCAGTTCCTGTGTGATTCAGCCAGTGAAATATGAAAAACATTTAAAAGTAAGTATCTCTGTAGGCAGTTGGACATGTATTGAATCATTTCAACTGATCAAAGCACATGCGGTTACTTGTGAAATGAGAGGTTAAATGTTTCTTTTTTTTAATAAATAGCTGTGGGTATTATTTTGATTGTGTTCATTTGCAAAAAAACCCGTCAGAGCTGTTTTTCAAGAATAAAATCATTCATAGGACTTGTGAATGGGAGCTTATTTCCAAATCATATTTTAGATATAGGGATCAGAATCACCACAGAAGGCAAGAATTAAAACTTTCCTAACTTCTGTGTTAGAATCCACATTCAGGTATTCATTAGAAGTAAAATACACACACACAAATTTGAAGTGTAAAGTTAAGGGAAAATCTGATTGGTATTTGTCTCTGTTTTTTTCAGAGTGCATATGGATATGGAGATTTGTTCAGTGAAACATGGAAGGCATTTACGGATTATGAAATAATACATTTGAAATCATATGATTCAAAAAGAGTATGGAACATATCATTTTTAGACATTACTGTTTATATTTTAAACTTAGTGAAAAATTTGTTTTGGTGTGATCATGCCTAATGTTTTGTAGTTATTTGCATCTAATATTTTGATTGCTGTAGTTGTAATAGTTAAATTGAAGTTTCCCAACTGCATAAACCAAGAAGTGATGCTAGGTAGATTTGGATGAATCAAAGAATTATAATTTAATGTAAGCTAGTAATGAATCCGCAAAGAACACAAGGAAGGCAGACAGGCAGGAAGGGAGCACAAACTTGAAAAGTTTATTGAATGAAACCATGATCTTCTGGCATTTTAAACTGTTTTTTTTTTAAATTCTGTGAGAGGCCACTCTGCATGAAAACATAAACCACAATATATTTGTGACTAATTTCAGGCACTACAAATTTTTGTTGTTGTTTACAGTATCAAAAATTAGGAAATGGAGCTATACGTCTGGAATGGCAACATGGTGCTTATAATAACTCTTCAAACTCATGTCACAACTCCTGCTATTAAACTAACATTATAGTACTTCTTGAAATTATTGTTGTGAGAGTTTGTCATTTTCAAATTAAAATATATGTTGCAATACAAAATTCTTACATGATTTTAGAGAATTGATGAAGGTGATGTACCTAAGCTATCATAAGAATGCATGACACCTTTCCTTGGCCTGAAAATGTTGATGATATTTCCACTACACTTCTCTCATTATGCTTTGCTCCATTAATGTCACCCTCCCAGCCACATGCATGCTCTCAAAAAAATTCATGATCCTACATTTTTGTTCAGATTTAATCCCCAATCATTGGTTTAGTATTTAACCCAAGGAAGTTTCCATTTGATATTTATTTATGAAATATATATACCCGCTCATCTCCCAAAACAAGTGTCTCTAGGCGTTGTACAACAAAGAAAAAATTCTGAATTGCTTTCTATCGCAGTGTTAATAGATTCTGCTTCTATTTGCCTCTCTCCTTATATTAAGGAGAACCTTTGTAAGTTGTTAATTATCTTCTTTTCCAGGTCTGCTACAAAGAAGCAGTTTTTACACTATTGCCTAGAATGAGGTTTGGCTTGTTTTATAATACACCACTGGTAAGTAAATTTGGGGAGATTTCCACACCCTTCTTTTTTGTTTTTTAAAAACACACAATATCTAGGTCTGAATAAATGGGTGAATTTTATCTCTTCTTTCTTTCTTTTCATTTCTATATATGGTGGAAAATTAAAAAAATAAACATGTTTACATTTTATTCCTGTGTCTGATCTAATTGCAGATCTCCAATTGTCATGGGACAGGATTATTCAGAGCTTTTTCCCAACATGTGTTGCACAGATTAAATATCACTCAAGATGGGCCAAAGGTATTAGTCCAATGGTAACAATAGTCCTTGACTTACTACCAGAATTGAGACTGGAATTACGGTTGTAAGTTGTGCCTGTTGTTAAGCAGATTACCATGTGACCATGTTTTATTTTACAACAGTGATTGTTAAGGAAATACAGCAGTCATAAAGTGGATACTGTGGTTGTTAAATGAATCCTTTGTTTGCAGTGGGCTGTTTTGACAGAAACTGGAAGTAAATGCTGGTTTCCAGCAAAAAGTATGTTAAATCACAGTTACATGACTGAAGACTCTGCAAATGGCTGTAAATGTGAGCTGGTTGCCAAGAGCCCAAAATACAAATATATGACCTTGGGAGGGTGGCCATCGGAATTTTGAATCTGGTTCATAAATATCCCTAGGAGGGATCCATCATAATTTTGAAGGGTCACTAAGCAACCATCATAAATTGAGGACTACCTGTACTGAAATCAAACTGAAATTGCATACTCTTATTCCACACTCCTGGTTCCAAGACTTTTCTCAAATCCTAATAGTTAATTGAAGTGTGATTTGGATACTCCCAGGAGTCCCCTGAGACCCTATCAAGGGCCTATGAAATCAAAATTGGGTGCAAAAATTTAATCATTGTCACTCTTTCCATTATTTTTATTTGTTAAAAAAATTTTCATGGAAAATATTCATTGATGAAGGTGATGTACCTAAGCTATCATAAGAATGCATGACACCTTTCCTTAAGGTAATAATATTAAATCTAATGGATTTAATATTATTATTTTTACATGATTCAATAAAAGCATTCTATTAATCTATCCATTTTAATTTTTAATATGATAGATAGTGCTAAATATAGCCCATATGAACAAAAGCTCCTTTGGTATCTTCTACAATTTCTAAAAAGTAATTAGAAGGGGTCCATTGAGAAAAAAGTTTAAGAAATACTGTTCTGACACTTCTGAAATCCTGCTTCGGTGTATTTGTAATTTAAGTATATTTTTGCTTGGGAAGACATCATAAAGAGTTCTGTATTTGGACTAAAGATCGGGGCTAAAGAGATCTCGAGTTAACCCCACTACTACCAGCTGTGAAACTGGGTGAATAGCTTTGAGCCGATCACTGTCTCTCAGTTTAAATTCCTCACAAAGTTGTAAGGTTATTCTTGCAGGGATCAAGGGAAGTCGTAGCTATATGTATGCTTAATGGAGGTACAAAGGAAAGGGAACATATAATGCAACACTCAAATATCAGACTAGTAATTAGGACAATGCCTTGTACATAAATAACTAGCAGCTCTGATATATCCCATAGCCCCAGAACTATTTTCACCACTTAAGATTTTTTCTTTGTTCTACCAGGAAGTCTATTCACTAAGGCCACTTGGTAAATCCTTGGTCACTGTTTCTTGTTCAGTAATTTTGCTGATTCTCAGTTAATATGGCTGTTATTTTTCTCTGTTTTTTACAATCAGTGGAAGAAAAATCCATTCAGTTCCTTAAAATATTAACTGTAGAATATACAGCACATTTATCACAAGGGACTAACATTTTCCAGATTTTTGCAGCCATTTGCAACGCATTTCCTGCTGATCTTAATAGATCTCATGCAGTTAAACCTTTATATTTCTTTTTTTTTTACAATTTACCTCTGAGGATTCAATGGATTTTTAAATTGGGAAGGAAAATAACAACTTTATTTGGAGGGCAAATCCTACTTTTTCTTCTATTACTCACCTGTGTATTAAGTGGTGTTTTTCAGATTCAGTAATAGTATTTAATGATGCTGTCCATTTTGTATTCAATAAATATAAAGTATTTAAAAGTCTATGCATCTTCAGGGATGTTCTGAGTTGGCATGGAGACAGTTGAAAGTTCCTTAAATGTCTTAGCTGTTTGTTGCAAGTACTTCTACTAAAACTCCACCTCAGGTGTTTATAGCCTTCTTATATGTTACATGAATGAGGTGATTAAACGAAAAACACAATTTAATGATCCTACTAATTGTTTCTTTTAAGACTGGTAATTTTTTTCTGTTGTCAATCTGCTAGTCCTTTTCTTCATTTTGGTGCAATGAATGGATTAATGAACTGTTTTTGCTGATAATGTTTGTTTTTATTTTTCAATAGAATGGGAAAATCAGAGTCACAATACTTGCCCGGAGTACAGAATATAGAAAGATATTAAACCAAAATGAGGTTTGATAATTTTCTCTTCAGTTGAAGCTCTTGTTTTATTGTTGTCACACAAGAAAAAGTAACAATACTGCCTTTAAAACTCTTTGTTATGTCCTTTTCCTCTCCAGCTCGCCAATGCTTTGAAAACACTGCCATTATTTGATGTCCAAATAGTGAATTACAAGTACAAGTAAGTGCCACAAGTTGGACATGCTTGCACTAGACAGTGAAACCATTTTTTATTTTTTTTGCTCACTCGCACAGTCGTGTTCGACTCTTTGCGACCCCATGGACTGGATTACGCCAGGCCCCCCTGTCTTGCACTGCCTCCCGGAGTCTTCCCAAGCCCACGCCCATCACACTGACTCTGCTATCTATCCATCTCATCCTCTGCCATCCCCTTCTCCTCTTCCCTTCAATCCTTCCCAGCATCACAGTCTTTTCT
>JANHZU010003582.1:93710-105710 GCA_032468055.1 Acrochordus granulatus
ATTGTTTTTGTATTACCCTTTGCAGTTCTTCTACATGAAAGATGATTCTGCTCTACAGCCCAAATTAAATTCTCTGCTCTGATTAAGGAGTCATTTTATATTAATAGCTGGGGGAGGAAGAGTAATGAAATTAATTGGCCGTTAGTTCAGGCTGTCAATAGCACTGCTGTGAGGGGATTCTAACTGACACTCTGGTTTTGTGGTGGATCGATAAATCAGCTATTATGTATTAAAATAATTACTCAATGTGCTGCTTTTTTCCCACTGCTTCCTTAAAATAATTTTAACTCCTGTTTCCTCAGGGACATCACCCGACATTAGGAAAACATCCAAAGTTTACAAATTATGCCTTTGATGTGGAAGAATTTGTCCGTCTGGTTCTGTTGGCAGCAGATCATGTGTCACAACACTCCAAATGGCCATTTAGGAGAAAACATGATGAATTTTAGGTCAAATAATTGGCCTGTGCGGTTTTTTAAATACTGAAGTGTTCAAAATGTCAGCTCTTTTGAAGTAGAATCATGAATTATGAACTTGTTTCAGGGAGGGAGAAGTGAAAAAGGTTAAATGGGCAGGAGTTATGTATAATGTCTCCCTCCAAGCATGTTGTTTCTGTGTTATTACTTTCTTACTGACAATCCCTGTTCAAAAATACTTGAGGAATTTGCATTATGCATGATCTATTTATTAAGGTTGACCATGTTTGCACTGTAATCATCTTATTTATTTTAGTATTGTTTGCCTCATTGCTCCAGAGCAGTGGAAGGAAAGATAAGTACACTGGACCTTCTTTCTGGACCTTTGTGACATGTAGCAAGTCACAAAGTCAGGTGCCTGGCAGCCAGCTTGCAATTACGACAACCCAGTGTTCTGTGGTCATATGATCACCATTTGTGGCTTTCACTGCTGGCTTCCAACACCCAAAGGCAACGGGGAAGCCAGCGGGAGGTTGCAAATGGCAGTCATGTGATGTCAAGCAGGATTCACTTAATAACTGTAAGTGGAACTGCTGGAATTGTTGTTATAAATAGTCATAGTCATGTGATGTTGTGCTTTATAACCACTTCTCTTAGGGATGGAATTACCAGTCCCAATTACCATTGTTAACTAAGCACTGTCTGTACATTTATTTTTGATACTTAGTCATTCCCCTGTTTGTTTCCTTGTGGGTGTGCGTGTTTCATTACCTGGCTGCAATCATTCTAAGCTTTATCTAAGCCTTTTCCAACATTGTGTACATTCTATTTGGGGTTCAGTTACTGTTGTTTTAGACAACTGCCCAAATGGTTCAGTGTTACTTTTTTGGAGGGAGGGATGTTTACAGTTGAATAGTATTTTTTAAATAATTTTCCATTAATACATCATTTCCTATTTTTCATTTAATTTTCAAGAAGTGTAATGCACATTCCAAAAATTCAGACAGGACTAGGATAGTTTCCTGAGTTGCTTGTTATTTACTATGGAAATAATTATAATGCCGAAGCTGATTTGAATTAATTTTATTTTCATTCCTTGCCACTGGGAGTACAAGAAAAGCATAAGAAAAGTATTGAAACTAATATGCACAGTTTGAATGTGTGTGGTTGAAATGCCCTTGATTCAGGGTGTTCCGCCCTTGACAAAAAGGAACCTTATTTGTATGCAAAAGTAGAGATGTATGAATTCTTAGATGATACATAATGATTGATATTATTGACCCCTTTTTAAATAATCAAAAGCAATTGTTCAGCGAGCGGCCCTATTTGCTGTTGTGTTTATTGGGGGGGGGAGGGAAGAGCAGCCTCTAAAGCTCTTGTAAAGAGACCCACCACAAAAGGAAAGCAGAGTTTTCTGAAATGGGCTGGAGCATGAAGATTTCTCTTTCCTTCTTGGAATGGGGCAATTGGCTGAGCAAACTCTTCAAACTTGAAGATTGTACTTCTCATATGAAACTCTCCAATTCTTCGAAGGATAATTAAGAATACAAAAATCATACCTTGACCAGTATGGAGTAGTTTTCTTAAAAATTAAAGGGAAATGTACTTTGTAAAATATAGGCATTTATTTGTGAATGGACATTTTTATACAGTGTCAGATCACTGTAATTATTTATTATCTGATGTGTCAGGATTTAAAAATAGGTTTCAAAACCATTTTTTTGCCTGGAACAAACATTTAATCCTTAATCATTGGAAGAATGTTGGATCTGTGAATTCTCATCAGTCACAAGCCTAAAGCAAAAGATACGCTGACTTTGAATGGTCTTCGTAATTTCTAAGTGGACCACAGCGAAGAGTCTGTATATTGTCTGGCAGTAAAGGTTAATTATCTAAGAAAGAGAATCAAGGAAAGTAAAGTGAGCCTGAACCTATTACCTTCCCCAAATATGAAAGAGGAATGGAAGGCTGGTGATTTTGGAAGTTGGTTAATTATACCTAGTATGAGGAAAGGCTTGGCAAAAATTAATATTCCAATTATAGTTATTTTAAATATTGTACCAAAATACAGAGACAAAATAATGAACATCATTTTGCCCATGTGCAGTTCCAAGATGTACATCAAAATCTGAATGTAGCATTTGATGGTACATCATGTATGGATTTGTATGCAACCTGTACAAAAGTGGATAGGCGTTGAAAGAGTAGCTTAGACACTTGGGCAAGCTGAAGGCTTTCTGTACCCGCTCCTTGTTTTGCGACTGAGTTCCGTTCTAACAACCGGGTTGTTAAGTGAAGTGGTTGCTAGTGAACACCTGATAGGCACGCCACAAAGATCACTGGCTTCTGATGTCTCATTCCAGTCAAGTTCTCATACAACTTTGCTCTCATTCCGGTATGCACTGTTGTCAGGCTCACAAAATTTGGTTGTAAAGGGACACGTTGGTCAGAAAATGAATTTTTTATTACTGTCATATTTGTAAATGGTCGCTAACCAGCGTAGTCAGTAAATGAGGAATGGATGTAGTGACATGGCTACATAGTGCAAAGCTTCGGACTTGTTTTAGATTCATTGAAAATGCTGCTTCTTACAGCCACTCATGGGGCTGTTTCACAAACGGTCTGCTTATTGCATAGCCCAAATTGCACTTCCACTGGGTAACGAGAAGTGATAGCTGCCTGCTGATAATGATGTGAGGGACTTTGTAGAGCATTGCCTGAAAATATGCTGGGTGGATATAATTTGCATCTTTCCAATTGGTTGCGAACAGTGACCTACACGTGGGAGGATCTTTTTATTGTTCTGTTGTGAAACGCAGCTCCATACGGGGAAATTACTTATGTGCAAGCATTTCAAAATGTATGAAGCAATTCACGTGGAAAGAACAAGGACTGGAACAACTCATTTTGCCTTTGAAGGCCGATTTAGGGTAACTGCATTAATTTTAAAAGCAAACTATTTCTCATACTGTATGTTTTAAAAGCTTTATTCTACGCCACCAGTTTCTGGATTGGTTTTTGTTTTGTTCTCGAACAGCCTTTCCTATTGAATTTTTAAATAAAACACTGAACTTTTGATCTTTGAGCATCTTCCATTTTTGATAAAGCACTTCCTTTGAAAAGCCAGTGAGTTACTGTGTGACAGTTTGCCCTCTCTCCTGGCCCATCCAGCCATTAGGCTGAGCTGCTGCTTCAAAAAGTTGTAAAGAGGCGTGGTATTTGCACTCCTACGTGTGCTTTGCACGTCTTTCTCCAATGGAATCTGTGCATTGTGCAGTTATTTTATATCTCTTTCTGTGGTATGTAATAGTACAGTTGTATTTTCAGACTCTTACCAATTGTTTTTCCGTATTTAATAGGCCACTAGATGGTGGCATAATACTATCAAATTAAACATGATAATTGGGATTCCTCAGAGAATGAAATTTAGGATCCAAAAGCAGAGTTTCAAAACTCTAATAGTCATCTATAAATAGATCTAAACACACAAACAATCATTAATTATGGGTTGGGTCCAGGCTTAATTATATCTAGATTATATTCAATGAATTCAACAGAGCTTTAGTTAATCATGACCAATTGATTTCCATTTATTTCAATAGATCTACTCTAAAGGGTAGATCCAACATGCTGAAGTTTATAATCCCATCTTTTTATCATCTAGGTTCTCAAGGTGGCATGCAAACATAATTCTACAGCACTATAAAAGTGTCAGCAAAATGCACAACAAGCTAACAAAAACAGTTTAATGTATTTAGCTGCAGATTAAAATGTTTATTTTAATTGGAACTGTCCCTGTGAGCAGATGTTCAGCCGACGATAGTTTGTTACGTTTAACCTCTGCGCATCTCGATGCAGATAGTGGGTTTTTTCCCCAAAGAATACATTATTTGCCTTCTGGGCAAATGTTAACCTTGAGTAAAGAGACTCAGCATTTCAGATTTCATTTCATTTTCTGGGATAAGTGAATCCATGTATCCCATATTATTCGTAATCTGGATCTTCAGTAATAACAGAAAATGGTGGGATTTGCTTTCACACGTAGATCATGCTGTCAGATTAAAGCAGCTTCTAATGTTGAGGAAACCTGACTTCTGATGCATTCAGATGGGTAAAAAGCCCAGTCCTCTGTGACATATCAGTGACAACCATATTTGGCTTCAGCAATGTCACCCAAAATCATACTGCTTTGCAACAATTCTGTCAATGCCTCATTTCTGAGGTACCCTTTCTCTTATTTGTGATGGCCATGTGATATTAAAACGGTGATTGTGAAGCTCTTTGGTTCTGCTACGCATGCATACAGTGTTTAAAAGCAGGAGAGGAGATAGGAGAGAAATGTAGGCTAAAAAAGCCTAATTTCATCTGATCGAAACACCCCACAACAGTATATAATAGATAAAAATTAGAGTTGTTGATAATGTGATGTGCCTTGCCTTTCTATGAAATGGCTGAGGCACAATTAAAACATTAATGAGGTTCCTTCTAATTAAATAAATTAGGCTCAGTTTTTCAAATTAAGCTTGATGATAACAGAGTCAGGTTCCTTAGACACGCACACACAAACAAATTCCCCAACCCCCTGATGTCTGCAGAATCCCGAAATTGAATTCTTACTTGATTTGTCTATGTGCTTCATCACGGGTCTTATGCATGATGCCGTTCAAATGCCAACTTAACATTTTTTTAATCTGGTTACCAAATTAACAGATTCTTTTTGTTTATGCAATATGCCAGAAAAGTAATTAACCAAATTATCCTGGTTCATGTAACAAGTCAGAAGAAAACCCTCATCAAATTTAGCACATTTTATCATTGCTGCTGTTAGTTTGGTGTGTGACTTGGTTAATCTTGTTGTACAAATTCAACCATTATGTATGTTGCTCAATTTATTGTCCAAGGTAAGCATAGGAAAAAGAAGCATCCTCCCCCCAAAAAAGATGGCAAGGCAAGTTAACTGTTTATAAACAGGCAGCAAATATCGTACCCACACTGTTGATGTTTCCAAGTTAGGTAATGAAACGTCTGCAAGCAAACAGCCCAGCTCAGAGCATGAAGAACTCGGAATATTTTAAGATTGCTGATGAACTTTGCTGTTTATTGTGTTTCAATATTATCTTAGCATGACAGCCACAGCCTATTTATACAGTTAATATCAGATCCATTACTATCAGATCTTATTACTAAATAAGAATAGTTATGATTCTTACAGATATTACTGAGTTTCTTATACACCCCTCGGCATTAGAGTAAAAATGAGCCAATTCATATTTCTTGTGAACAGGAAAAGATTAATATGTTATGCAGACATACTGTGGGCTAGAGTATGTCCACGTGCAATGATACTTAAAAATTTGTGAGTCCTTTTGAGTGTTCAATATTTCTGCATGACCTTAAACACGATCTGATCTCCCCACAAGTCCTTAGATAAAGAGAAGCCAATTACAGAAATGAACCAAAACACTATACTTGATTCATTGGGGAAAATGATCCCAAATGTGTATTCGAAAGCCACCTATGTGCTCGTCGATTGCCTGATGGTGTTGATACACCACCAGAATCAACAAATGACTTTCAGCAATGACATCACCCCCCAACCTAATTCAAGCTAACCAAAGCACCATGTTCTCACAGTACATAGGCACAACATTGACTATTCAATCCCCAAAGGCCCTCAAGATGAGATCTCAGTTTAATAGTTTATAGAAGTCCAAAGGGGCACCAGCCCAACCTTGAGAGGCTGTTTCAGAACATGAGGCCACAATAAAAAAAATCATTGCCTGTGACTTCCTGATCTTTTCTCTCCACTTACTTGGGGGAGTGTTAAACAATAATCGGTAGGAAGTATACAAGTTGGACAAGCCTTTTTTTCTGTGGAGAAAGTGGTCCTAGTTACTCCAGTGCCAGGCCTGGGGATTTTATAGGTATGTTCTGAATTGTACCCAAAAACCTATTGGTAATCAGCGCATGTAGTGCATCACGTTCTTTAACCTTGGGTATCCTAAGTTATTTAGTAACCCCATTACCTAAAGGAGCAGCATTTGCAATGATAATAGAATCCATTCACAAAGCAGAATGTTTTGAAGAAGGCAGTTTGAATAAATTTGCCTTGTGTTTTACTAACAGGCAAAAGTCTACAGTAGGAAAGTGGAAAATAATTAGCAATTGTTCTGAATAGATACCCACTCCTTAATCACAGTTAATTTGTAATACTGCTTTCGTGAGGGATGAAACTCTCCTAGCACTAAGGGATTATTTCCACTGAAAAAATATCAAATGAAAGTCAAGAAATGATAAGATTTATGACCTGTAAGCTATGAAACAAACCCTCTGGTTCATTAAAAGTTACAAGCTGGCTGCCATTTCTTGATGGTCTACATCCAAAGTTTGGTGGAAGGCTCATAGTGTCCTGGAGTTGCTTGACCTCTACTCCTTATACTGTATATAGTGATTTTCCTCATAGCAACCATACCAGATATCAGAAATGGTGCATGTTCCAGGGCCTTGAGAATGTGGCTACTCAGTGGAGTCTATGTATATACAACACACCCTTTACCCTAGATGAAAGTTGGCTCCAATCTTGTTAGAATTTTAGGGCCTCAAAATACGATTTTTTTTCAACTGGCCTGGTGATTATTTTGGTTTTACAGTATTTTCAATTGGTTTTTATCTATTTGGATCGTTTTGTTGGATACGCCACCCAGAGTCACTAGATGAACTGGGGTCTGTATAATGATACATATAATAAATAAATTATAGATATCAAAGATTAGCTTCTTTCCAATAGATTTGATATAGATATTTAAAACAAATAATGAAAATGTTAAACAAAAATGAGTAAATTTTTGGTACACAGACCATTCTGTGATAGAGGCAAAGCCCTTTTTGCCAATGCTGTTATGAGTGTCGAGATTTTGACATATATGACGTGCTAGGCTATCAGATGAAATAGTCAGCCAAACACAAATGATTAAAACTTTACTTGCTCAATCAGCAGATTTCAGCTCTTATTGCACCTGTAAAGCAAACAATCAGACATGGCTGCTGAATTGTCTGCTTGTATATAGGCCTCTGTATAGGTGGTTGGGTGATGCTCAGTGGAGCTAGGATTGAAGGTTTGTGTCCAGAGCTGATATTCCACTAGGGCTGTTTGTCAGGATTCATTATCATAAATCCAATCCAATGATTCCAGACCCGATTAACAGGCACATTTTTAGATTACATAGGAGAAGAAAAAGGAACATGCTGCCTCTGACAATCATAATTAAAGGCCTTTCTAATTGCAGTGGGGGTTTTCACACTAATATAGGCAGCTGGAGGCAAGATAAGGAATGATTACTGATTCAAGCATGGCTACTATGGTTTCTGACTCAAACTGTATGCATATGGCAAAAGGAAAAACTGAAGTGGACATATTGCAGTCAAATAGATTTTGGCTTCTGTATCAGCTGACTTGGCTATTCTATGCAGGTGTGAACATTTCCAAGTTATGTTTTCACATTGTTCTTTGAGCAGAAGGTGAAGCAGGTTGGTCTTATCAGGGGAATTATTTCAATTACCCTGCCAGTCTTCAACCTCTTTCACCAGGAATGTATTATTGGCAATGAATTAGGCAGTGGTATGTACTTCATATAATGGTTTAATGGGTATTACAGAATTAAACAAGCATTTATTTGTAGTTAGTAATGTTATTTTCTCTTTTTTCTTGTCCTTGATACTGGATACTTGTATAGAATAGGATGAACTTTTCCATCCTGAAACAAAAACCTTGAGATGGTTTCATTGCTATCTGTTGTAAACAAATACTCCTTAACCTTGATGGCTTCATTCTTGGTAAAGCATTCTTGGAATAAGGTAACATAGACCTATCTTTCTTGTCCTTTGCAAAATCACATGAGATGGAGCCATTGAAAACTGTAATTATGTTTTGGAATTTATATAGAACAACTCTGTGATTGAATGAAGATATAGATGGGGGGTATGTATATAATAGCTGTCTATGAAGGCATCTGCATTCTTTTTGGAGTTCTTGACTGGCAGAATGGGTGTAAGGCATTACTTTTCATAATTGCATTTGTGAATATTCTGTGATTGCTGTTTATATTCTTTTCTCATACTGCTTTGGAATAAAGACATAAGTGCTCCCCTTGTGTAGTCAATGCTTCTGAACTCAAAAGTACCTATGACCCAACTCTGCTGGGCTGGGGATACAGTAATACATCTAGTTACTACCATCTACAGTATGTGGACTCCAGGCCCTAGAATTCTCACCAATGGCTATGGTGACTGCAGACCTTTGGGAGCTCAATATTCACAAGCTCGAAGGTAATCTAGGAAGCATCAATAGGAAATGTGGACAGGTTATATTTTCTTACATGCAAAATCCATTCCTTTTTTGCTCAGATTTCTAAATCCAGCTGCAAGAAGTTACTAGATTTAGCAGCTTGCTGTGTATTTTATATTGTTAGGTCTCATGGGGTCAGGACTATGCTGGCTGTTATTTTAATTAATTGCTTTAACTTGCCTTGGCTCTGAACATTCCCTGTCAATTTATATAGAGAAATAGTTTTATGAAACACGGAAGGCTTTTTTTTGTAGGGGAGGGGGATTTACTAGAGAAATTGAATAGTGCTGAAATCCCAAAGCAGAGTTTTAATCAATGGACTGGGTCATAAAGTAAGAATAAAGTTTTCCTTAAATAGAACTTGACTTATGTGATGAGGTCTATATACATTTCTTGGCACCAACGTGGAACTAGTTGTCCATGCCTTCTGGGATTTTTTCTTTTTCAACTTCCCCGGATAGCTTACAGGCCGAGGATTTCCTGATTGTTCTCTGCCTAAACAATCAGGTCCAATCCTGTTCATCCTTTTGAAATCAGCCAATGACAGCTGCAGCCCTCTGCTATCATACAAAAGACCATTAACTGAAACAATAAATTGCGGATAATGGTGATGAATAGTCCATGTGTTTTGGGAAGTGATATGCAAAACTCTTCTGAATGGTGTTGCCTTTGGAGGCAGCTTGAAAACCAGACATGTTGGCAGAGACAAGGCAAATGGAAGCCATTACACCAGCTGTACATTAACTATCCTAGCTAAACAACATACACAATAAATCTAGACTCAATAGCACTTGCTGGGTTAGAGCTCTTGCTCCTTCTGCACTGACAAAGTTGAAAGAAGCCTTTAGATACCTCCATTTCAACAGAAAAGTTTTGGCAAGCTTCTAGAACATCTCATTGCTCAAGGACACTGATACCAGTGGAAGACTTTTGGATTCAGGTATTTGAGAAGAGTATTCTCCTACAGGATCCAAGCTTTATTTAAAGACTTCTTCCTTAGGAAATGTGGTAGAAGGGAGATCCAGTCAAAGCCTTTATGGAAGTCAGCCCCTCTGGTTTAGTGACTTAGGAGCACCAGACTTCATTCCATCTAAAGGCATCAGGAGTTCCCTATCAATGTTTATGTCTGAGAGATGATGATCTTTTTGTTGAGTTTGAGTGCTCATGTGTGCTTGGATTTCCTGGAAGGGATTTCTTTAAAGATGTTTATATTTGCCCAGTGATTTAATTATGAGTACTGTACATTGAATTTGTCCAGGTATTATGTAGGATTTTCTTTTCCATTTTATGTAATTATTTTTACATAAATAAAATAATAAACTGGGTATTATAATTTTCCATAATAAAAAGAAAAAAAAATTAAAACAAGCACAAGCATAAAATAGTATTTTAAAAATTGATAGTACAAAACCCCTTTCTGATTTAAGCAACAAAATAGAACTAGATAGACGACAAATACTGTATCAAGTAATGGGGGGAAAAACTAATAAAATTAAGAGAATATTGTAAAATATGTAGATTATGCATCATGCTAAAATATAAACCCACATTTCAGATATGGCTCTATTCTGTGCGTACAGTGGTATTCCAAAATAGATTCCGAATAAGATTGAATTGTACATCAGATTTACTTTTTAAATATGCGGTTATTTTAGGTTATTGAAAGATCTTCCCACAATTTAGTTAGCTGCTCTTTCATAGAGAGGATCAGAGATCTTTTTTGGATGAAAAGCACATAGAATCCTTGCAACTGTTACAATGCATAATGCCAGTTGGTGTATTTTATGGAAATATATGGATAAATGAAATGTAATAAAAATATCTCAGGATGGAATGGAATTCTGGCTTTGGAAATTTATTCCATTCTATGATGAATCATTTTCCTGCATTGTTGTATTTTGCAACTGTGCCACTGCATCTAGAAGGTGGATCCAATCTGTTCATTGGATTTCCAGCATTTTGCAGAAAAGGAGATACATTTCCCTTATCCTTTTGTGGCTGTGCTGCTTATTTAAAAGTACTGTATTGAAACCAATTTGTGTGGAAGAACACTTTTAACATTTGAAAGTTCTTAATTTCATCTGATTAATAAAATCTTTTAATCTGAGCAAATTGTTGTCTTTTCTGTGAGCATACTTCTGAGTTCCTTTTTCATAGGGTTATTGGATATCTGTACAGGCAAAGGAGAACATGGACAATTGGAAAGAAGAACACACTGTTTCGCTTTTTTGGCATCCACAAGAAAAATTACAATGAAAGCAAAAAAAAAGTACTTAGGTTTCCATATATTGAAAATTAATTTTCCAGCATCAGAACAACTGCTTTTCAATTGCAATATTTTCCCAACAAATCTTTATTTTCACAAACACGTGCTAGTGATAATATAGAACTGATGACTGCACTCTTTTCAGATTGCACCATAGAAACACGTGACAAGACATGTGATCTCCAGACTACAGTGATCATAGATTTGAAGAGCCAGATTGAAGCCAGTTGCTGGAATCGGGAAATGAATAACGCAAATCTAGGCTGTAGAATCAGTCAACAGACGAGAAAGAAAGCAGCAGACAATTTGTAAGGTCACAATACATGCAAGTTTGAATGACTACTGTTATGAAAACAGTTCAACCCTCCTCTTTTCCCAGAAAGTACTAACAGATCCAATATTTGATTTTAAGGAAATGACTACTGGACAGGACTCATGAAGACAAAAAAAAGAGGAGGATGTCCTTCTACCGGATATCTGGTAACCGTACTTCTTCATCATAAATAATAAAGTGAGAGGGGAAAATTTGGATTTATTCTTTTCCTCTACTAATTCAAACATTGGATAAGTTCCTTAATATTATGAAGTCTCGTGAAAATTGTTTATTTCTGGGTCCATCAACCCAAATATAACTGTGCAGCCACTCTGAAATGTCTGCCCCTTCCATAGTGGAAATGGGACCATAGGAGATATTATCCATTCTGAAATCCCTTTCAGAGCTGGCATAATAGTACTCTTTGATTCCAGAGCTCCCACGTCATCCCATTCTATGGAATCCTATGAGTTTTTGAATTTAATTCTTGGTTTCAGTTAGTCCATATGCAATTCATTGATGCCTTATTCTCAATAGAGACTGGAATACTTCGAAATGGAAAATTTATTCATGGTAAAATATTCATTTCCCCCCAGTGAGGCACCACCTTGCTGTGGTTGGGGGGCTTGTGTGCTCTAATGAAGATGAGAGCTCTGCCAGA
>JANHZU010003582.1:119093-132234 GCA_032468055.1 Acrochordus granulatus
ACAGGCCTCTCTCATCTTTTTAAGTGGGAGAACTTGCACAATTGGTGGCTGACTAAATACTTTTTGCCCCACTGTACTTTCCTTACCAAATTTCTTATCCCACCTACCCTTGAAAAAACGAAATGAGAAGTTGGCCTACTACAGCATTGTTCTCGATAACCTCTGGGTCCAGTCCCAATTCTCCTATAGGTATTTTTAGAAAATAAAAACTGCAGATAGCAAAAGGCCAACAGTTTGATTGTTTGATGTAAATTGGGTGAGTTGTACGGAAAGGCACTGAGTCTTTGATGGATACAGTAGTGAGCAGTATCCTCACTGTTTATTTTTTGGTATATGCTGTGATTCATGTCACAGATGTTTTGTGAATGAGCAATAAGGTTTCACAAGGACTGATATTTTTGACGGCATCCATTCTTAAAGTTTCAGATATACTGAGCAAACAAGACTTGGGAGTCTTTGAATTTGCCACTGTACTTGGCAATGTTCCAGTAAGTTCTCAGTTACCAGCAATTACAGGTTCTCATGCATGGACATGATGTACTAACCCAAGAACTATCAACACAGAAAGTAACAGACTTTTGTCAGCTGCATATGGGGGCCAAGATTGGTCTCTGGGATAAATACTCAAATTGTTTCCTCTAACTATATGAGCTAGAAACTTGTCTGTAACCAAAAACTGAAGAAAATGTGAGTCTGTTTGCTTGCAACAGTAATGCTTAATAAAGCATTAACAAAATTCCCACAAGAATTAGCATCAGATTGTTTTATTTTTAGTTCTTACCCTAAGAACTCTAGAATCCCCTCATTTTCTAGCTCAGAGAAAACAAACGTCTGTTTTGAATGAGTTCAAAATAGTCATTCTCAGATATGATTCATGTTACCTTTATTCCCTTTTCTATTTTACCAGTTTGCAAAATCATGATATTTTTGTGGACAATAATCCCTTAAAAGGCTGTATGGGGAAAAAAACAGTTGGCATTAAAGTTTGAACTGTGTGATGAATATTTTAATAGTTAAACATCTTGCGAGGGAGAAGAGACGGGGTTAATGCAGAAAATAAATCTCACTGTGGCTTTTAATGCGCAAAAATGGACAGTGGTGGTTTTAAAAAGTTTCTACAAGTGCTTAGAACCGTACTTAGTCCCTCTACATCTGTAACCAATAATGTTTTATTGTAACTTTCAAGTACTGCACAAACCTTTTTCTTGTTTCAGTAAACTTTAAACTAGGATAATTAGTTCAGGCATTTTCAGAAAATAACACTGGCCAAAAAACAGATGAATTTAGTTGATTCTAATCCTGTCAATTTCATCTGAAAATCCAAAATTGTCCTGAAATAAAATTAATTTGAAACTCAAAAGATCCAGCCTTCTCCCAGAGAAAATCGATGTTGCTCTAATGGTTGTATAAGAAGCATGTACAGGGGTTCAAGAGAGGAAGGAAGCAAAGATGTATCTTTTTAGCATGAAAATGTGGTGCCATAGGTCTACTGCTGGTTGATTAAACATCGAGATTACTGGGACAGTTTTGTTTCTTTGGCCATTTCCTCTGGACAAGATAAATAGGGCATTGGTTGATTTTTAATTTGACAGACAAGTTTTAAGAATGTTTTCATTCAGAAACAGTCACAAAATAAAACAAGGTAAGCAAAGTATGCAGAACATATTCCTGGAATTCTTTCCAACATCTTTAGCAGTGATGGCTGCACATTTCTTTGAACATGGACACTGGGATGCATGCAGCATACTACTCTGGGTTGCATGACTGGTGTGGGTGGGGAGAGGCCGATCTGAACGTGCTTGGTTTTTTCCCCTGGATTTCTTCCCTATGGATCGGTGTGAGCATTCCATTTTCAAACTTGATTTTTCTTTTTTGCAGGTTCACCCCCACATCAAACTTGATTCCATTCTGATCAGGTTTTGGAGAGTTATTGTACTGATGGATAGAACATCCAATGTCCCCACATAATTACTTTTCAGTGCATTTTTGGGTTGGAAAGAATAAGTGATTCTATGGAAAATAAAGAAGGAAAGGAGAAATAATGTATTTGTACCGATCTAAGCTTGGAGTGGAGTTGGGAAAACAAAGTGTATTCAAACATCTGGGAAGTCCAACACACAAAGAGCATGGGAGCCAGAAGACCTGGGAAGGAGGTGCTTTCTTGTGAAAGGAGTTGGGAGATACAATTTACACCACAGCAGGGGCATTCGTGGGAGTCGGGGATTGAAAAGACAACATGGCAATAGTAGCCACAAGATCAAGGCCCTATCTAGTTATTACATGCTCTGCATCCTCAACGCACATAGAAAAAGGACATGCTTGGGTCACGTGGTTGCCGTGTTTGCTGTTATCATTTTGACATTTTTAATATCTTCCCCCTCCCATGAATACCCCCAGTGATCCAGCAGGGCCCTGCTTATGTTATTATGTTCTTAATCTACTTTTGCAAGAATTCCTGCAATGTGTTTTTTTTAATTACAATAAAATTACCAGCTGCATTTGGTAAGTTTGAATGCTGGCTTTATAACTGGAGTTTGACAAAGGTAACTGAGGACCTTTTCATTCCCCGAGTTTTTCATTCTTCTAGTTGAGAAAAGAGGGAAGAGAATTTTTTTTAAAAAAACATTATTTTGATTATAACACCCAAATTCATTCTTACACATATAATTCATTTTAAAAGTATTTGCACATTTTGCTCTTCATGTGGTGAATTTGGTATTTACATATCCATTTCCAAATAACTCCTTCCTTGGTGGTGGATTTACTGTCGGAATAACATGTTATTATCACTATTTCTAGATGTGGAACAGAATCTGTCAACATAAATTTGAACTGATTTGAAAACTAAGAGGGATACTTGGATTGAAAAAATCATTCACTGATTTCTTATCCCATCTATCCTACGGGAAGCTCTGTTGTGTACACAGAACAACTTGTTTTATCTTCAATACAACCTCTAAAACAGGCTAAACTAAAGGTCAAAATCTCCAAAGGTCAAGGCCTCCTAATCAAAGTCATGGCTGAGTAAGGGTTTGATTTTCATGATCTCCTGGCTCTTTTAGCATTATATCCAGATGTCTGACCTACTTAGTTCCCAATATTTCTTGTTAGCAGTCATGTTGCTTCAAGCAGATAGGACTTGAAATGCAAGGAACCATCCCTTGCTTGCTTTGCAAATGTGGTACGTCTGGTGTGTGTGTACATAGGTGTATGTATGTATTTGTATATGTATACACATCTTCTGTAACTCTGCCTGTATTAATGTCCTGAGGAGCACCAATATAGTCTTCATTCTTCCTTCAATACATGAAAAGAGATGGTGACCAACCCACTGGGTTTGATGCTTGGCTAGGGCCTATGAATCCAGATCACTCAGTTTGTGTCTTGCTTTCAGAAAAAAGAAATCGGTGTTATGCTTCTTGCAGCCAGAACACGGGGCATTCACTGGTTTTTATAAATTAATGATGGGCTGTTCCTTTCCATTAGCTTTATCAAAGAAAACACTGAGCAGTATTTTTGGCTAATTGTTCATCTAGGTGTAATGCTGACGCAGAAAGTCTCCAGGTTTTTTTTTTTACATTCTCAGTAATTTGAGACTGAGTGTTTAGACCTTCTCCCCAGCTTCTGGGAACCTCCACATGGGTTGGATATATCTCTTAATCCCTCCCTGATAAGGAGAAAAGGATTATGGGTGTGGGAGTCCAATCTATCTAATAGGCCTCAAGTTGGCAAAACTGCCCTAGAGGATTGAATCATAGTACAAATAGATGTTTAAGAATGAATACAGGATTAATAGCAAGATAGTGATTGGATGGGGGAGGTAGTAGGAAATGGATGGTAATAAGTTTGATGTATGACTGGTGTCATAGAAAAGAACGATTTGATACTCTTGAGACTTCAAAATCAATAGCAGTCAATAAGAGGGGAAAGAGAGAATTATTAAATTATGATCAAGTATCTTCTGGAGGCACTTGCCTCCCAGCTACCATCTCCAGCATATTCTGTTTTTAAAAAGCTAAGAAAACCATAATGTAAAAGGATAGATCTGGCTTCCATTAAAGACCATTCTGTTACTCTAAATGGAGTTGCAGTATTTTAGTGCATCAGGTAATTGAGAATGGCTTTTGTTCCCTGGCTGTTCTCATTATGCTTCTCTCTTCAGAAAGGAAGATTGGAAATAATCTTACTTAAACCAAGAGGCATGCAACTTTAATCGCCCAGGATGGAGAGCTCCAGAATTACACAGAAGAGAACACAAAAAATCCAAAAAAGATATGAGAATCCTCTAATCTTTGGTTGAGTTGTAATAAAATTGTTCAGGATAAAGAAGAAACAGATGGATCCTGATTAATTTTTCACTGAGAAGAGTAAAGGGGGGTGGAAGGAGAAAGAAAAAAAATAAAGCTGATCTTGATACCCAACATCAACAAACACTGAATGAGAGCTTCTCACACATGTAAAGCAGAAACAAATCGGCAACAATAGTACAACATGATTCATATTGACACTGGATACACAGCTCATGGGAGAACAGTAGTATTTATCCTTTATATTTAATCATTAAACAATACAGATAGGACCAGCTTCTTTTCTTTGGCCTTTCCTCAATGCTTCTCAACTTGCATAAATGGAATACAAACATCTGAATGCTGGTGCCTTTTCTCCTTGCAATGGTTCATTATTTATTGCAGCTCAAGATTAGCTATAAAGAGTAGTTGCAGTTGCTTCCACATCAGAATATAGACCTTGACTGACTCATTTGTTTTTGCATAAATGATGGCACAATATTATTGGATGGGAGACAGAGAAGGTGGGACCCAATACACCCTGGATAAGTACAAGTATAAATCAGCTTCTCCTACTGTGATTCCTTTCAGATCTTTTAGACTACAACTCCCATTAGTTCCAGGAAGCACGGCCAATGTTAAAGTCAATGATAAAGCTTGATGAGACCAAAGGGCACAAGACTGCAAAATGCTAACAAGTTATTCTTCATCTACTGCCTGTAGCATGCATATGGGAAAATATGCCATTCCCCCAAATGATACTGCATTTTAAAGTCTGATTCTTGGACTTGTCTCATTGAATGATTAAACCAATATTAGGGTCTCAGTATGGAACAGCATTCTTGGGCCTCTCATGCAATGCTAAGAACAATCCTGGCTATTTCAGTCATTGGCTATTTGATATTTTGATTAGCACCTTAGCTTTTCATTCCTAGAGTTCTTGATGAGGACATCAGCTAAAATGCAAAGAAAAAGAAACAGTAAAAAAACAACAATAAAAAAACTCAACCCAAAATCCCTCCCCAGAATAATATTGAGTAAAAAGTCAATTAACAATTCATAAAGGACAGCTAGAATTATAATTAGTTCCATCTTGTCTGAATAGGAAGGATTTCATTCCTTTCCCAAACAGGAAGGAGATAGAGGCTACTGCAAAAGAAATATATTTGCTAACTTGCAAGCAGGATGCAGGCCTAAATATCTAAAAAATGTGTGGCTCTTTTAGAACATCTGTTGTTTGTGATATCTTCATACAATACCAGAAAATTTAGATCCTTATAATGTTGTCTTTTCAACCAGAGTTGTCATTTGAGACACAAATGACCAATCTCAAATCATCCTATTTTGGGCACATGATACAAAGACCCAGCTCTCTAGAAAAGGCTCTAATGCTGGAAGGAAAGAGAAGAGGACAACCAGCAACAACTTGGATGGACTCAGTTACATTAGTCATGAATGTCCATTGGAAGAGCTGGAGGACCTAGTTAGGGATAGTTCGTCATAGAGAAAATCTATCTATGAGCAGCTAGGAGTTGGTGGCACTCTGCTAGGAGCCAAAAGGACTTGGTGGCACTCCCTCACTGTTCTATTTTTCAATGGTCACAGTAGCAGAGCATGGTGTTGATCTTACAAAAGAATCTGGTTAGGACTTGAATGGGGGATCAAGAGGAAACTCCAGACATGAAAAATGGATTGTCACTCAAAACAGAGACATCCCAGGCATGGGTGAATCATTTCTGCATTGGGCCAAATGAACGAAACAGAAATGTCAAATCAGGAGTTGCAAGAAGTGGTGCTTTCAATGAATATAAACAATATAGAAGAGTTTCTGTCCTGAGTATCATGGCAGAAAATAATTTCCTTTCTGTCAAGTTGGTGGAGAATGGTTTAAAAGCAGGACCATTTTCAATGCAGCATTAATGCAAATTATTCTGTGGGGTGAGCTACTCATTTTGAATTTTGTTTGTACTGCTGTAACAATGCATACAATACAATAATACTGTATTATACACAGTAGTAACAATATTCTGAAGAGCCAGGATATAATCCAAGCAGGCAATAAGACTCCTTCATCCCTGTTTCTGTAGCATTGCAATGGGACACAGTTGTTCTGTTGTGTAGAAGTGCTGTGGCTAAAGAATGATAGTAGCAAAAGAGGGTGTGATGTACAGAAGAGTATGTCTTTTGATTATACTTGGTTTATAATGTGTAATTGAATTAGATTTTTTTCACAGTATGCTTTAAGCCTTTTGCATTCAGCCTCTCTGTTCTTAATTAATCAGACCCTGCTAGCTCTTGTAGATTATGAGGCTTTCCATTAGTATTCAATTAGGTTACAGGATTTAGGCTTCAAAATAAAATGCCACACAAAAGGAAGAGGATGCTTTTATTTCCTCCCTTGAAATCTGGATTAATGAGCAATTGTTTAATATTTTCCCTTTACTGACAATCTGTACCATTTCATGCAACAAAAACAGAAAAGGGAAAAAAATATGAAAAACTGCTCTGTAGTTTTCCAGAAATATTCATGTAGCAGCAACAACAACAATATAAAATGTTGGGTTTATGAAGCATAAAGTGTACTTGTTTTGTGTGGAAGTAACCCTGGTTGAATACAACCAAGGGGACAAAAATAATACAAATAGCGAATACTAAAGTCCTATCAATGACCTCCGCTTTCTATTTTGGCACAAGAATCCTGTGTACAAGCTTTGTATGTGAACTGTTCTGAAATCTCAGGGTCATTCTATAGATCCTTTGGCGACATTCAGAGATCATAAAAATGCTGGAAGAGATGACGCAGAAGTGGGGCAGCCAGTTCTCACAGCCCCAACAGAATGGGAAGAGATGGCACTGGTTGAATGGGAACTGGCCCGGTAAAAATGCACCACGGGCAGTTTTTTCCTAAAAACAATAACAACCAAAAACAGTTTTGAAATGGGCACTTTTGCAGTACCACTGAAACTTGGGGATGATTCAACCACTCCCCCATATGGGCAACCTTAACCTATGAGCTGTATGCGATTGCACTCCTTGGTTGCTGAAATTTGCTAGCAAACCACTCATGATGGCTGGGGGCGGGAGGGGGACAGGAAGGAAAAAACGAAAAATGTTATATGTTGCTCTGTCTGTACTCAGCAAATAGTGCAATTGTCCTTTATGTATAGAGAGAGGGGAGAGGGGTGGAGGCGTGGACAGTGCACCTTAAGCAGAACAAAGAGCCAGAGACAATGCCTGTTCTGAAAAGTGTGAATAATATGACTTTTCTTGATGGCATTAAAATCATCCAGTTTACCTAAAAACAAAAATCAGTAGCGACACTTAAAGAAAACTAAGCAGAAGCATCACCCTTAGACACCTTTTAAAAACTGAACTTGCAAACATCTGCACACCACTTTTTTCTGCTTTGGGGAAACATTTTTCTCCTATCACTGTTTACAGTCCAGAAATGACTTTTACGGAAGAGTCAACAACAACACATCTTCATTCACTGGACCCGCAATTCCAGGATCCTTCTCAGGATTTTGGAATGCCTTTATTCTGTTATGCAGGTACCGTCTCGAAGTGGGTTCTTGAAACAAATGCATGTTTAAAACTGTGCATCTCAGAGCGAATACGGATCTCAGGATTGGGGATCACACCTGCCTCAGAGGCATGAAGGGAAATGACAATGAGGAGAAAGTATTGGTCACTGGGGAAACAGTAGTTAAGCGGTATTGAGACCAACCATTCATGGGAATTGGTGATCGCACAGCAGTTGTGGGAGGTGAGAGCAAGCCGTACTTGGTTCAAAACCCTTCTTTGCTTTTGAGAGAGTTTTGGATAACCTGGAATGAGGGGACTGGCACATGCACCTCAGTTTTGGGAGTCGGAGCTCAGCAGGAATTACCTTACCCCAGAGGTGGTGATGGTCGTGATGGTGGGCTTCCTCCCTTGAAAGACTCTTGCACACTCCTTTGCTCATATCACTATGGGAGCTCCCCTCTGTCACGCAGCTACTTCTAAAAATTGTCATTTACACACAGCTATAACCTTAATCAGTCTTGCAAGATCAGGTGATCAGGTGCAAGGCAGAGAAGATTCCCTAGACTACAAGAAGCATCTGGGAAGCCGTTTTTGAGTTGAGAGACAAAAAGACCTTCCGCCATAATCACCTCCTGCAAAGAAAAGCCATCTGTTCCTCCTCAAAACTCCACTCAGAACTTTGAACAGAATTCTCACCCCTTTATTTTTGTTTCTTCCTATTAAAATTCATTTGACTTCATCACTGGAGCATATTGCAAGGCAGGAAACAGATTGGCTTGGTGCTAATTTTGGAATTTTAAATTAGGTTTGGAACTTTTGGACAGCAGCATTGTTGAGCATGGAGTAATCATAGCTTGCACTCATGTGCTGAAAATTAGTAAGTCTCTCAGACAGGTCTGAGCACCTTCGCTTCTCCTTTTATGACAAGCACCGAATAATAAAAAACAAATGTTCCAATGGGTGTCATAGTCAAGGTTTCCATGACTGCAGCATACAGGGTAAATCAAACAGTTAGTTAAACTTCATTATCTATCATCCTAATTGCAGAATGCAAAGACAGAACACTTGTTATATGCGTATTATGACCTGATGTTTCTGAAGCTGTTGCATGTTTGACTGGAAATTATGGGAATTACAGATGTTCAAAGGGCACTGTGGATGAAATTAGTATGTCTGGGGGGCTATATTTTAACACTATAGACAAATGGACACAGGCTTAGGAGCAAAGAGGGGTAGCTGCTGAAGCAACTGGTTATCTTTAAGCCTGGAAAAGACAGGAGCCAGAAGACAAATGATTATTTTTTCAATATCTGAAGGCATGTCTTCATTTTACAACAACATAGCTTGTCTTCATTTTACTCTTATCCAGTCCAGTGTTTGTCCTAATTCCAGTTTCTTTCCTGTGAATTTTGATTTGTGACTTTAATGTTTTATTCTGACTATCAATGTCAGCACTACAGATAAATCCACATGTGCAAGAGTCCTGATAGCAAATCAACATTACTGGAACTAAATGATGTAGTGAATGCAACTAACATCGGAAAAGATGCACTTAAAAATCATTCGGCAGCTGAGTAGATAATATTGACATAGCGTCTGGACTACGGTATTAAGAATGCTGAATTATCTAATCCTGGGCCATTACTCCACATCTCAAGAACCCTGTGGTTGAAATTGTCTGTGACCCCTATTTTAATTTAAAGTACACATCACTGCAAGTGACAGAAGATCTAATACGAATGGAAATCTGCTGCGTTTTAAGTTTGAGGAACCAAAGCACACTTTTGCCTGCAGTTCCAATGGTGCTGTGCGAGCCGGCAGGACTCTGCAGATCTCCAAGGATTATTTGAGTAAAGCAGCGCTGCAAAATGAAGCCTCCTCACCCTTGTTCTAACGAGCAAAAGTGGAGCAGGCATCCCACTTTGGTTGATAATAAAGCTTCTGTTACCAAGCAGCTGCTGTTTGTGCGGTGGACAGGCTGAGCCAAACTGACCCCTCCTGAACATTTCAAGGCGTGGACCCCTCCAGAAGGTGAAGTGCCTCATCCAGGAGGGCGACTTCCAATAGAGAAAGGAATTTTCTTTCCAGCCAGGACAGTCACAGTGGCATCCCAAGTTAGCTGTTATTGTTATCGTATGCAGGAGTACTGAACGTTATTTTAGCATTAGGAATCAAGAGAGCATTTCTTTCTAGCTCACTCGCTTTGGAAATTATCACTATTCCATATCTGGCGACGCTTCTTAGCAGCCTAGCAGGACTGACCCATATGGCCAGCTAACTGCTGAAGTCTGGTACTGGTCACTTGTAAACCTGATTTCTCCTCTGTTCAGTGACTAAAAGATTGGCTTTCCCTTACTTGTACGATCCTCTGTGTGTACATGGCAATGTTCATGTGGCCAGCTTTAGGGCATTTTGTGAAAATAATGGTAACATCCACCATGTTTCCTTTTTCTGGCCCAGAACGTTGCTTAATGCTAATTAAGTATGAAATCTGCTCTTCTGAATCACTAATGACAAACATGCTTGGCACTGAAATGCATGCTGTTTATCACAATAGAATCCTACTTTCAGAATTATAAAATGCAGTTTTTACTGTTCATTTGCTTTTACCAAATCAAATCAAATCTGGTACTTTTGCAGATCTACCAACAGTTCTTCACTGAAGTCTCCCATCTTGTTAATGTGGATAAACTTGCCTGACTTTGACATCCAACTGGCATTAGCTCTATTTTCCGAAATGGGATTTTGTGATGGAAAACAGTTAAATTACAGATAGTAAAAAAAAATCACAATAGACTACTATACTAAAGGCGGCTACTATTATACTAAAGAAAAAGTGAACAATAATTTATGGGAATTGTTATAGAATGGGTGATCTTGTGGGAAACTAACTCGAACAACTCACAGGGAAGCATATTATTTTTAGATGTGTTATGTAGCTGAGTAACAATTGGGGAAAAATGGGGATCTGTGTTTGATTGGAATGTGATTAGAAATGGAAAAATAATAAGAGCATTAATCAAAGAATTAGTCTTTGCTGCACGTATATAATTCCTAGATGTACGAATGTGGGCATCATCTTTAAAAGGGGTCCTGTCAGCACATATGCAAAAAGATATAGAACAGGTGCTCTTAAAATGGAGAATAATTTCCATAGACTAAGTCCAGTTCACAACCACCATTTCCTTTCTTACTTTCTCTTTCTCTCACACATACATACTTGAAAAGATTACAGTGCATGCATAAGGCATCCATTGTACCTTTTAAGCTCCCAAATAAGTTTAGGCCAATTTTCTCTTTGAGGAACAGAAACTCCCCCCACCCCAAAAGTACAAAAACGTTTGCCCCTATTTGCTTTGCTCATGTCAAAATGTGTATAAAATCGAGGCTTCAAAAAGCTTGCTTCCTTTGTTCATGGAGCACAACCTCCCATAAGCACCTGATCCTTCCAGACAGTAATTCCTGCTCAAATCAGGTGATTTCTTTTCACTTTTGCCTGAGCAAGGGAATCAGCTACTTGGAGTATAAAGGTCATTGAGATTCAGCCCCAATGATCCTCCTCTACCGAATATTTTGATTAGTGTAATAAACTGATATAATAACTGTTTATAATAAAAGCAAAGAGAGATGGAAAAAAGTCTGCTATATACATTGTAAAAGGAAGTGCTACAGGTAGTCCTTGACTTACAGCTATTTGCTCAGTGACCAGTTACAGCAACGTTGAAAAGTGACTTATGACCAGCCCTTGCACTTAATGCCTGTTGCAATATCCCCAGTCATGTGATCAAAATTCAGGACTTGGCAACCGGCATGACAATTGCAGTCCTGGGATCATGTGATTGCAACTTGTCACCTTCCCCCAGCCAGCTTCTGACAAGTAAAGTTAATGGGGGCAGCTAGATTCACTTAATGACCACATGATTCACTTAACAACTGCAATGATTTGTTTAACCAGAGGAAAAAGATTATAAAATAGGGTGTGATTCACTTAACAACTTAGCAATGGACATTCTTATCCCACTTGTGGTCTTAAGTCAAGGACTACCTGCATAGACATTTTGTATGTGAGGAAAACTTGAATGCTTGTAAAATAGTTGTGATGTGAGGATGAAATGGGCCAATCTGAGAGAAATATAAATAGAATAAAAGTACTTACAATCATTCCAGGAAACAACATGACAAAAAAATCTTCCTTTCAGATTGATCCTAGATAATTAGGAAAATATGTCGGAGTAAGCTACTCATGTGTTTATGTATTCAACACTGGAAATAGATACAATTAGCCATGTTGGCACCTTTGACGATTATTCTGGCCAGAGATATCATTCCTAGCACAGTTCTGGAACAACAGATGTCACAGTGATGTGAATGGAGAAGTGCATCAAGCACAAATCTTTAGTCTTTCCAAAAGTTCTCAACTGCTGAGTTAGTCGTCACGAGCGGAAATAGAGAGGGTGATAAGAAAAGAACCTGTGGAATTATCCAAAACACTGGATTTTACTGAACTAAAGAAAACTACATATAGTTTTCTTTATATTTCTTTCCATCCAAGGCAGGATGGAAGACTCACTTGTTTCATCTTTAGGAATGAAGAGAAACTACAGGGGGGTTTTCAGCTACATTTCTGAGTTAAGTGTTCTTGATCAAAAAAAATCTGATTAGCAAACAAAAAGTATTATGAAGGATGTTTAGATGACTGCCCTGCTTTTGTCAGGCATGTTTTCAATTGGTGGTCAGATACAAACCTGTATCTGTCAGATACAAACCTCCCATAAACTGCATAGATGGAAGGAAAATAGCCCAAGAAACTGGGTGGAAAATGATACAGCTCATGAACATCACTGATGATGTTACCTAAGTTCAGAGAGGACCAAGGACTCCACGTATACTGTACTGTTTTTGCTTATAGTGATAATTCTCCAGGAGTAACTTTTTTAATTCACTCAACAAACAGAGGAAACATGTAAGCAGCAGGCTCTCATCTCTGTAGAACAATCCATAATCATTTATTTACTGATTGATTTTCATGACTATCCATTTCAGTCACTCTGGATTGCTTATCCATTCTACTCTTACTCATAGCAATTTTCTAAACTTCTTATTTTGCTCCTTTTACCAGCTCCCTGAGCCAAAGAGTCAGTGTAATGTAATTGGAAAAAAAATGCAAGGTTCAATCTGAACAGAGATTACCATGACTATGATTCTCTCTAATATGTGTTATCTTCTATAACATGTTATTTTCTCTCTCATTCCATTGTTGTTGTTCAGTCGCGCAGTTGTGTCCGACTCTTTGCGACCCCATGGACTGCATTATGCCAGGCCCCCCTGTC